>LBNU01026998.1:63936-82086 GCA_014162995.1 Artemisia annua | reverse complement strand
GGCTTTGTAGACTTTTTTTGCAACACTGATAAAAAGTGTTTACTCAAAAATATGATCTTTAATAAGTGACTCATTTTCATCATTATCATATTAAAGTTGGCCATATATCTTTTTTAATACCTTTTGTTACCATTATGTGCAGCAGTGCAGGTGTAGTAGACTTCAAGACCGTAGCAACAAATCCTATTGACCTATTGTGATGTCAAATGGTTTGATAAGAGTTGAGCATCTTTACTTATCTTTTACTTTTTGCAAATTTCAAATATAAAGTATTATTGCATTGTAGCTACTTTGGCGTCATTTGTTATATATTTTTTTAGCAACATTCGTTAGTATATACTTAATACCTATATTTATAACAAATCTTGTGTGTGAAAAGACTATACATATCTGAATTTGATTTTGTCATTGTAAAATCGATTGAGCACCAAGTCTTTTACAGTTTCTCATGCTATCACTTTTCGTTTCTTATGTGTGTATATACTCGGTCGTGAGGCCGACCATTTTCGTTTCTTTTCCTACCTCCAATCGGTCGCGACCGATACTCCACAAAAGGGAAGACCGATTTGCTGTGGGTCGACCGATCTATTGTGTGTAGCCTAACAACTGTGTTTCCCGGTTTTCAAAGTTAGTAAAGTTTAAAACTTTTCAATTATTTAGTCTTTGAATTTGCATCGTCTTTGTCAATTTGGATCAACGGAATTCAATTAAAAGAATTCAAAAGTAACATTAGGTGTCTAATTTTTTAGATAGTTAAGGCTGCTAATAGATGCTATTTACTTTTAAACTTTTTCTCATTTTCCCATGCGTGTTTTTGCTTCCCTATACACTCCATTTACCAAGTCTCGAAAATCAACAAAGATCATTGAAAAAATATAGATTCTAACTCAACAAACACAAACCAAAAGTTTAACTGGTGTACCAATATTTACTTCTCTCAAAGGTTAAAGAACATACATAATAGATCTCTATTTTCTCACAAATAAAAGATAATTTATTTTCTCAAAAGTTAGCCATGTATAATCCGAAAAGTAGATGGCTCGTAATGCAGTTATCTTAACATAACCCATTCAAATTTTCCTAGCCAATACTAAAGCCAACATTAAACTGGCATCGCTTGCCAACAACAATCTTTTCATTAACACAATTTACACTAAACTAAATCTCACATGTAAATTTTAAAATTTTACACAAAGGCTATATGTCAGAGCATTGGATTCCAATGATAGCAAAACTGCAAAAAATAAAAACGTCAGATCTATTAAAAAAACAAAAAGATGATTTATATAGAAACTCGGATTTAAAAAAACAAAACATCAGCGTTACGAAAAAATGAAAAATATCAGATTTGAAAAATAATACTAAAGAAAAAATAAATAAAAAAATATAATTAGTAGTAACAATAATGATTTATATATATTTATAAAAAACAAACAAACTCAAATTCATTCGAAAAAATCAAACTTACAAATAAAAACAAAAAAACTAAAAAAATTCAGATTGATGAGAAAGTCAAAAAATACCAGATTGATTGATTTTAAAAAATAATAGAGTATCAAACTAAAAAAAATAGAGATTAAATCGAAAAACTTCAAGAAAAAACTCAAACTTGTACAAAAAAACACGATGAAAAATAAAAATGCGACTTATAAAAAAAAATCAAATATTTTGGTGGGTTTCGGAAATCTGAAAAAAATATACCTCAAAAAAATCTCAGACTTAATAAAATAACCTATAAAAAACAGAATACTAAATAAATATTATATTTAAAAATAATAATAATAATATCAGATTTATTAAATGAAAACTAAAATAAATAACATTGCTAAAAGAAAACATAAAAATAACTTTAATAAAACTCATAGAAAAACAAATATATTAGATAGATCTAAATATCACTAAACAAAAATACCTCAAAAGATTTTGGCTGTGGGTTTCGGTGGTGAGCTATGGACATAGTGGTGGTGGTGGTGTTGGGTTGACTGTGATGGTGGCGATGGTGTGGTGGTGGTGGCGAGTTGAAAGTGGTTATTGGATGTGTTTGTTTGTGTGTTATTCTTTTATTCACTCGTATATATTTGGGTAAACCTGTATAAATCACCTCCTTGCCGCTCCTGTTCCCACCTGAAAAACAAACAATAATCATTATTAGCTGCTGTTTTCGAAAGAGCTATTGTGGTGTACAAGCATAGAATATCTTTTAATATCATAAAACAAACCTACATCTAAACCCACCCGATGCAACCAAAAAATAAAAACTGATCAGATCTTTATGGGGTGGCGGCGGGTTTAGAGAGAGGTGCAGGTTTGTGTGTGAGTTAGGTTAGAGAGAGAAGTGAGTAGACTTGTGGTGAGTGTGTGTTCTTTATAAGGGATAAAGGAGTATAGATGGACAAGGGCAAAATGGGGATTAAGTGAAAATCCAGTTTTTCACTTCTTGACTTGTTGACCATTTTTGTTTTATAATTAGTTAAGATATATATATATATATATATATATATATTAAGTGTAATAATAGTAATTATGTATTTAATTAATTAGGTTTATAATTAAATAAATATACTTGAGAAATCCTTATAACAATAAGTTTGTGAGGAAATATTATATTATAAATAATTTGTATTATTTATAATATAATTAAATATTAATTATTTAAAATAAATACATTTGTATTTAGAAAAACTATATAAATGGAAGTATTTTTGTAAAATACTCTAAGTGTTATAATTTTTAAAAATTTGGGCATGGCTCGTTCGTTTGTTCAACGTTTTCATTTTCCTCAAATGTTGCATTTTCTCAAATAAACCACTTGTCACTTTATTTGTAAAATTTAGTACGTAATAACTATATTATTCGTTATTAATATAGTTATCGATATAATTTGTTCTACGTCACAAAATTAATCACCGTGAGTTCAAATATATGTAAAAACTCGTTTTTGTCATCCGAAAGGTTTATTGGGCTTAAATTTCACTATTGGGCCCGTTAGCCCATTAGTAGCCCAAAAATATATATTCCGATTTAAATTACGTTATATATATCGTTATATATCGAGATTAATTTTTACACGTCCGATAACAATTTTTGGTCAAAAAGTCAAAGTTAGAAAACTTCTCTTTGGGCTCGGCCTAGCTGCCACCGAGTACCCAATTGGGCTCAAAAGTCCACTCGGCCCAATAACAATTTTAGTGGTTTAATTTATATAACTTTTATAATTAAACATAATCAACACTTTTAATTATGTTTAATCCTCAAAAAGCCAAGTTTAGCAAAAAATATTTTTAGTCGATTCATTTTAATGCTAGTCGACCCAAAATATTTATTTTCTCCAAAAATTATATTCTTATCTAATTATTTATAATTAGTTACGGTTAATTCGTTATATACTTAATTGTAATCTTACAAGCAAAATTTCCACCAATTCACCACTTGAGCTAAAATTTTATGTTTTTCAAAACCCCAATATTCTCAGAATTTTTATATATGCTGATTGGTGTATATATACATATAAGTGTATATATTGTTTTAAATTCGCGTAATTAGTACTAATTATATTTGCATCATTAGATTAGTACCACAAGCAACAAGTTTTACCACACAAGCAAGAAATATACATATGAACTAGTAGCATTTAATGAAGTTCAATTTACACGCATGCAAGACTTATATATGTAAACTTGTCAACTTAACAAAACATATACATTTAACACTTGGTAACACCTTTGATCATCATAAAAACATGATATGAACAAGATTGAAAAGTTTTGATGATCCTTACAATGAGTTTGAATGTGAACGTGGCTATGGAGGACACAAGGAGACCCAAAATGCTTCCAATTCAACCCAAATCAACTTATATTTAAACCAAAACACTTGATTTTGCACCCAAACTAATTTGATCTTCAAAGTTTTGCAAGATTTGTGTGTGTTTTTGTGTTTGTGTGCTCGGCAAAACAAGAAGAAAAGAAGAAAATGATGAGATGAAATGAAACAAAGAAACTAGTTAAAGTATAGAAATTTGGATAATAGATTTGGATATTAGGGTGAATTGTGGTTAATAAGGTTAATTGTGGTTAAAGGAGTTGATCCCATGTGCTTAAAACTTTGGTGGATGGTGACTAAGCCATGAGTGGCCGGTTAGGGTATCCTAGGAGGAGGGGGAAGATATTTTTGCTCCTCGTTGGTATATCGTGTGTCGGTTTAAGCTTAAATGTAATCGTTACGTCCCGGTTTGACGTTTTTGGACACGTATACGAAAAATAAAGTTTTTAGCCACGATTTTGTCAGAAATGTAATAAAATGAGTTTACTGACTCAAAATTATGTTTACTTGACCTTTACCATAAATATTGTGGTGTCGGTTCGCGTGCGGTGTTGTTTTTCAGAAAAATGTGAGAAAGCTCTCAGTAAATTACGAGACTTGTCAGTATCTGTCCAAAATGGATTAATTTGTGTTTACTGACAAAAATAAACTTTTTCAGTATTGACTGTAAGCTACAGTGTGCAGGACAGCTCCCGAAAACATTCAGAAATGTGCAGAAACATGCAGAAATGTGTAGAAATGCATATAATGCTCAAAACGAATATAATAAATAGGAATTTATTTTAAAATTAATTCGTGAAAAATACCATTTGTCACACTTAAGATCTAAAAACGTGTAAATAAACGGAACGAGAAACGTGTAAAAGAGTCGTGGGTTGGTTTAGTAAAAGATTGGTCAAATTGGTTTTGGGGTAATTAGTTAAAGTATATACGAAGAGCGGCTGGTCTCGGTTTTTTCTTTCACAAGAAGGAGACATATAATGGTATAATAAACATATTAAAGACTTGCTATATATCTTATATATGAATCAGTTAAATGAAGTTTTGTAGGCCAAGGATTTCTAAGATACATGAGATAAAAGAATGTTACATATGAGAAAAAAACTTGCTCGGCTAATTTAGATAACAAAACGGGTGTGTGTCGCGGCTTATTTAAGCAACAAGAGAAATATTTGTCTCAGCATATTTTAACTAGAGGGTGTCATGGACTTGTTTGTCCTCAAAATAATAAAAATCTTGGGCCATCACGGCATAAATAATAATATCGTGGGTACGTTACTAAATCATATAAAATTATAATGACGGGGTCTAAAGTTATTATCTTAATATTAATTTATTAAAATAAACTTTAAAATAATTTTATTTGACTTTTAATATTTAAATTTCGATAATTTACATATTAGACCCTAAACTTATAATATTGACATTTTTAAACCTAAACTATTATATTGGTCATTTTAACCTTAAATATTAGTAATCGTCCATTGTAACCTTTAAGTATTAAATTACAATTTTGGGAACTTACTAATTCGGGAAACTTACTAAAAATAGAAAGTCTTCTAAAATGCTTAAACTACTTAAAGTGGAAAGTTATTAAAAATGGAAAGTTACCTAAAATAGAAAGCTGCTAAATATGGAAAGTTTTTAAAAATGGAAAGATTACTAAAAGAGGTAACTAATGTGAACTCTTCTTGATTCGTATCCATTCTCTTCTAGGTTCAGTGAAGCGGGAATGACCATTTTCCTTTCGTTTGATCTCGGTTTGTTTTGACTCGGCTAAGGTACAGATATTCCGGTAAGAGTGCACACTTCCTCTCTCTTGACTTTGTCTTTGATTTGTTAACGTATTATGATTCCGTTTGATCTTGATTACGGTCCTTCGTGCTTAGCTCTATGATTGATGTGTTTCACCGGTACTTGCGATCCCATTGTTATTCGTTTGAACTCTTATGATTCGTTCGATAACCTTTTGGTGACCTTAACCTTTGAACCTTTGTGAGACTTTGGATACTCTTTGGGATATTGTAACGGGAGGTGAAACCGTTGTGATGTTCTTTTGGGATAATATAACGGGAGGTGAAATTTATTTTCTTAATTATGATATGGAAAAATTTAAAGGAGAAACTATTTTACAACGGCACCTTTAATATGATTTACGATCACTTATCTATGGGATTTTTATAAATTCATACAGACCATTTTTAAAGAATCATTTTTATAAATGTCATCTTTTGAAAGATCTTTTCTAAATGAAACTTTGTTATAAACCTTTTTAAATGTGATTGTACTACAAACCTTTTAAACAAGTGATGGGAACCTGCTAAATTGAACTTTTGTTTTAAACTCTCATTATGACCCTTTGATTTATGAACTATGGGACTTTGTGTGACAAATGGTATTTTTCATAAACTAATTTTATAATAAATTTCTATTTATTATACTTACTTTGAACGTTATATGCATTTTAGCACACTTCTGCATGTTTCTGCACATTTCTGCATGTTTTCGGGAGCTGTCCTGCACACTGTAGCTTACAGTCAATACTCAAAAAGTTTATTTTTGTCAGTAAACACAAATTTATCCATTTCGGATAGTTACTGACAAGTTTCGTAATTTACTGAGAGCTCTCACATTTTTCTGAAAAACAACGCCGTTCGCGAACCGACACCACAGTAATTATGGTAAAGGTCAAGTAAATATATTTTTGAGTCAGTAAACTCATTTTATTACTTTTCTGACAAAATCGTGGCTAAAAACTTTATTTTACGTATTCGTGTCCAAAAACGTCAAACCGGGACGTAACGGTTGCATTTAAGCTTAAACCGACACACGATATACCAACGAGGGACAAAACTCTTATTTGACGCCCCCCCCCCCTTGGGACCCTTGGCCGGCCACCTAACAACAACACCACATGGGGTTGAGCTTATAAACCATTAAACACCCATTTAACCACAAATCACCCTTTTATCCAAATCTATTACCCAACCTAACCTTTTAACTAGATATTAGCATACACCTAAATCTCATATATTTTCTCTTCTTCTTCTTCTTTGGCCGAGCAAAAACACACACACAAACACATTTCATACAAAAATTTGAAGATCAAGATTTATTGGGTTACATTTACAAGTGTTTTGGGTTATACATAAGGTGATTTGGGTAAAATTGGAAGTCATTTGGGTCTCCTCTTGTTCTTGCTAGCCACGAATCAACACACCCTTTGTAAGGATTCATCAAAACTTTTCAAATCTTGTTTATTACATGTTTTTATGATGATCTAAAGTGTTACCAAGTGCTAAATATATATATTTTGTTAAGTTGACAAGTTTACATATATATGTCTTGCATGCATGTAAATTTAACCACATTAAATGCTACTAGTTCATATGTATATTTCTTGCTTGTGTGGTAAATCTTGTTACTTGTGGTATTAATTTGGTGGTACAAAAGTGATTTACACTAATTACGCGAGTTTAAGACGATATATACACTTATAAGTGTATATATACAAATCGGCCATAATTAAAATATGAAATTATTGGAGTTTTGAAAAACATAAAATTTTGACTCAAGTGGTGAATTGGTGGAAATTTTGCTTGTAAGATTATAATTTATTATATATCGAATTAATCGTAACTAATTATAAATAATTAGTTAAAAATATAATTTTTGGTGAAATTTATTTTATTAAGTCGAAATATATTATTTTTAGTTGGATAAAAATAATATTGACTAAACTTTGTGTTTTGAGGATTAAACATAATTAAAAGTGTTAATTATGTTTAAATATAAAAGTTATGTATAATAAAACAACTAAATTTGGTTATTGGGCCAATGGGCCCAATGAGCCCAATTTTGTACTTGAAGGCAGTTGAGCCGAGCCCAATGGACATTTGTCCAACTTTAACTTTTTGACCAAAAATTATTATCGGACGTGTAAAAATTAATTTCGATATATAACGATATATAAAACGTAACTAAAACCGAATTAAATGGTTTTGGGCTAATATTGGGTTAACGGGCCCAATAGTGAAATTTAAGCCCAATAAATATTTTGGATGACGAGAACGAGTTTTTTACATATATTTGGACTTACGGTGATTATTTTTATAACGTAGAACGGATTAAAACGATAACTATTTTAATAACGAATAATATAGTTATTACGTACTAAATTTTACGAATAAAGTGACTAGCGATTTATTTGAGAAATTGCAACATTTGAGGAAAATGGAAACGTTTAATAAACGAATGGGTCGTGCCCAAATTTCTAAAAATTTCAACACTTAGAGTATTTTACAAAATACTTACCTTTATATATACTCTTCTAAATATAAGTGTATAATTATATTATAAATAATAAAAAATATTTATAATATAATAATTCCTCACAAATATAATCTTCATAAAGATTTCTCAAGCATATTTAATTTATTTATAAACTAAATTAATTAAATACTTAATTACTACTAATATCCTATTTAATATATATATATATATATATATATATATATATATATATATATATATATATATATATATATATATATATATATATATATATCTACGTACTAAGATAATGAATACAATATACGGATGTTCCGTTATACACCATTCACCATCGCCACGAGCCATCATCACGAGTTTTTCTAAAAAATTACTTTTGAAACGTACGTACCACACAACAATCAAGAAATACACGAGCACATGGTAACACATAACATAAAAACCTTTTCGAAAGAGTCAAACACTTAACACAAGAACGTTGTACTAAGACATACCATACTTACCTAGGTCGCGTGTCAGAGCGGTTGCACTATTTACTTATTGACTAGCAGATTGCTATCTTTTAAGGTGAGTTTATAGCCCCATTTTCTTATAAGTACTGTTTTATAAACCTTGGGGTGAGAAACATGCAAAAACTGTTTTCATGGACCAAAACTGAACTTATTTTTACACACTAGTATGCGGAAACCTAAGTTTGCTTGAATCCCAATTTGCCCATTATCAACACCGTCAATTCCTGCTGGGAAACGCGTATGTTATAAATAGATCTATTGAGGGTGACTCCTCCGTTCGGTTGGCCATGCCATGGTCAAGGCGAACGTATACCATGACGACCTTTTGCCGAGTGACTGGGGATTATCACTCGCGGGCACTTATATTATATTTAATGCCTTTGGCATTCTTTGTCTAGTTCGGTTGTTGAGCTTAGTGTTGCATGCGGGTTTAGTGTGTACTTGCTGATTATTGCTATGGTCCATATGTGCTATTTACTTTAAACCTATAGACTCACCAGCGTTAGCTGACTTTTAGCATGTTTTTCAGGTGCTTAAAGTATGTTTATGTTGAAGGCAGTGCATGGCAAGGTCATAAGAATCTTAAGTGTTTTTACACAAGCGTTACTCTGAAAACTTTGGGACAATCATGTAACTGGGCCTTATTTTACAAAACTTAAACTTATGTATTACATTTGACTTAATAATTATGTAATATATTTTAAACGGATTTCTACTCCGTTCTCTTTATCTTGTGTTGTGATTCCTATTTCGTAGCACCCCAAATGCTTGTATGCTTCCGCGATTCTCTATTTTTGGGGGTGTTACAGATTGGCATCAGAGCCTAGGTTATAGAGAACTAGGTAAATTAAAAACCTAAACTATAACCATTTTTATAAAAACGCTTCTTATGACCGCCAGATGCCTGTCTACTTCGTTTGCCATGATTTATATGAGCTTTGCTTTATATGTTTAAGTGTTATACTGTACTGTTAGTATTTACTTAACATATATAATATAAGTATTTTCTTTATACTTACACATACCACACCGTATTTGTCACAGACCATGTCTCGTCAGTTCGATGTTTCGGAGCCCATACTATCTGCTGGACACTCATCTCCTTCTCGTTAGCCAGTTCCGTTTGCGGATAACCCGCTTATGGTAGTCATCACGGCTGCCACTCAGTCCACACACACAGCTCCAACATCAGTTTCACTATTCTTACCTCATTTCGCTTCAGCACATCGTTCATCACCTGCTCAGCTCTACACTATGACACAGCACACTCAGGTTGATCCACCTGTCAGGCGTCGACACTCTTATAGGAGGGTGCGTGGGCGTCGCATGCAGTGCTCATCAGTGTTAGTATCATCATCCAGGAGGTCCCGTTATGGCTATACGGATACCTCTACTCCATCTCCAGTTCATTCACCGGTTTCATCTCCAGATTATTCACCGCCACGTTAGAGATTACGGAGATCTGTATCATCCTATTCTGATGAGGATGAGGATCCAATGTAGGATCCAGCAGTCGATTCGGTTCAGATTCAGGTTGAGACCGCACCGATTGAGCCTACTTCTGGTGATATGCAGATTGATGGTGAGTTATGGAGGGATGTGCCATCTAATGGCAAGGGTGTTATGGAGGATGTGCAGGGTGTATTTGAGATAGGACAGAGCTCCTGGGATGCTCAGGTACAGAGTTCAGGGGATACTCAGTGGGTAGACATTCCGTGTGTTACTGTTCAGGCTGCCAGTCCAGAGTATACTTCGTCGACACCTCCATTCGTGCCACCTACATCACCGATACCTTCTCCACTGGCATCACAGGCAGTATCTCTACATCCGGATTCACCAGATATGGGTGAGGAGCTGACTGCCATACAGGAGATACATGTGCAGTTGGCTAACCAGGAGCTATTGTTGGAGGTTCATTCTGATCAGATTCAGAGGTTAGAGCAGTCCGACCGCCTACTGAAGTGTAACCTTCCCTGAGAGGTGAATCTTTGGACTTAAGCTCAGCATCAAACCTAGTTTGATCATCTAAACCCCCTTTGTTTTCCATATGGCTAGGGTTTCCATCATTGGATTCAGATTAAGAAGAATCTTCCTCACAAGATGTTGCCTTGGTTTGGGTCTTACTTATGTTATCACTGTCCTGCTCTGCATCTAAGCTAGTAGCAGTAGTGGTAGCCCTTGCCAATCTGTCTCCTTCATCACCTGAGACAGTCTCATCTGGTACATTCATCCTAACACTGGCCTGAGATTGCTCAGTGTTCTTTGAGGTTGTCCTATGTGTTTGGTTCTTTTCAATTGGAGAAGATGAAACCTCATTGGAACCTTCAAAAGTGGGTGTGTGTGGGAATCAGTGGGGTTTTCTGACTCTTCACCCTGATTGTTTTGAACAAGTTCCACCATATATGGCAAAAGTGGTGTAAACTTGCCTGAAAAACCTTTTCCATTTTTAACCAAGAAAGTAAACATTTTGGGTACCAAAGGTATAACTTCATAGGTAGCCTTGTGTGTTCTTACTTTAGAAATCTGGTTTTCCACAAACAATTGAACAAATCTAGGATAAAGCAAATATGTTCCTTTTTCTCTGATTGATTTTGCCATACCCTCTAAAATCAAGTTTGAAAAATTAAATGGGTTTCCATTGCACAGACACACCATAGCAGAGGCTATGGGTGCACTGAACTCATTCCACCCAGATGTTTTAGAACTCAAACAATGTAAGAGATTATGGACCAAAAATTTGTACAAAGAACAGAGAAGACCTTTTTGAAATTTTAAACCATCATTTTTCCTCTCATATCTTAGAGCATGTAAACCTTCAAAAATGTCAGATTTAACAAGAACCTTAGGCACATCCTCATCAATAAAGAGAAGAATCTCTCTAAGAGATGATTCAGTGACAAGGATATTTTGATTATCTACCATGGCCCTAATATGTGTTTCCCCATTGTTAGTTTTGACCTTAGCATTAAGCCAGAACTGTTTAATGTAGGATTGAAATATAGTTGGGTTCACAGTTAATGCATACCTAATAGAAGTAGCATTAGTAAAGTGTACCATCTCTGTGAACTCATCTGGAACCAAGGATGCATCTAAAAATGTGACATTGTTGTGGTCTCTGGCCTAAGTGCATGTAATCTCTATGAAGTTAGGGTTTGTGAATTTGGGGAATTTTGATTTTGATGATAATGGAGTGTTAGGGTGCGGTTATACTTCAATTGGGAGCGTATGAAAACTAATTGTGAGATCCAATTAGGTTTTTAAACTGATTTGGGAAGTTACATAACCACCCTTCCACTTTTAAACCGAGCAGCGGAACCCTGTGTAGCAGCAGAGTAAAACAACTAGTAGCAGAGTGATTTGGCTAGCAGCAGAGTTGACTGTACTTAAGATATTTCTCGGTCAAACAGTTAAAAGTCAAACCTTCCATTAATTATCCCCAATTATTGTCAATTACCAACTATACATTAAATATTTTCCCCAATTAATCCGTTATAAAATGAGAATCCGATCCATTCCAAATTTAACACACATCAAACCCTAATCTCTTCCATTAATCAAATCAATTTCTTCCATACTTCACATAATCCAATCAATCTTTTCCTATCATAGCACCAAAACGTGAAATCATTAATATCTCTTCCGATTCTTCTGATTCTTCTGATTTCTTTGTTTCTGATTCCCAAATTGACACCATGCCATGTCCACCCTATCTTCCACCATATCGTCCTCCCCGTAGAGGAATGAGGACAAAAGAACAAGCCCGGAGGTTCAAACATGATATCAATGCTGCCATCCTCCCATACCATCCCATATACCAATCTCCCACAAATAGAAGAGGTGAGGGAACATCAAGCTCTGCAGAAGAAGAAGATACTTCTGATCTTGCAAAGAAACTTCCCAATGCTCTTGCACAGGCTCTTGAAACAGCCTTGGCTTCAATGAGTCCCATACCAGTGCCTGAGCCATCCAAGTCATCAAGGAAACCTCCCCTGAAGGTTGTGGTTGGCCTTGCTTGCAAGAGGGTGTGGACCAAGGATATGCATCTGAAGAAGAAGACATATCCAAAGGGCAAAGGAAAAGAACCCATGGAGTAGTCTTGTTAGGAATCCTTGATGTAGACTTTTTGTGTTTTGTTGAACTTTTCTTTGTAATTTTGCATCTTTGTTTTTGGAATGAACTTTTACTATTTTTGCACAAGCACAGACAGAGAACATAAATCTTGCACAAGCATAGATAGAGAACATAATGTCTGGTCTTGAGGCTCTAAGATACATCAATGATCCAATCATTGATCTGTACACATGAACATCCACATCTTTTCCTTCTTTATCTTTTAACAATGGTTTGTCTTTTCCATAGTTGTCTTTGCAGGCTTGGCATCAGTGAATCCAAATTTCTTCAAAATATCAGCCACATATTTATCTTGACTGATAAATATGCCATCTTCCTTTTGTTTCACTTGTAACCCCAAAAGGAAGGTAAGTTCTCCCATAGAGCTCATGGAAAACTTATCTTTCATTATCTTCTCAAACTCCTCACACATAGCTTTTCTTGTAGAACCAAAGATGATGTCATCAACATAGACTTAAACCAGCAAAATATCATCTTTATTCTTCTTAATGAACAAAGTTTTATCAATCCTACCCTTAGTGCAACCACATTCTAACAAGTAGGTTGACAACTTTTCATACAATGCATTGGGAGCTTGATGCAAACCATACAGTGCTTTTTCAACTCTATAAACTTTCTCAAGGAAATTTGGATCTTCAAAACCAGGTGGTTGTGACACATAAACCTCCTCCTTGATTTCCCCATACAGAAAAGCACCTTTCACATCCATTTGATACGCCACAAAGTCTTTATATAAAGCAAATGCCAAAAATAGTATAATAGCCATTTATCAAAGTCTTTATATAAACCTCCTTCTTCAAAATATCAGCCACATATTTATCTTGATTGATAAATATGCCATCTATCTTTTGTTTCACTTGTAACCCCAAAAAGAAGGTAAGTTCTCCCATAGAGCTCATGGAAAACTTATCTTTCATTATCTTCTCAAACTCCTCACACATAGCTTTTCTTGTAGAACCAAAGATGATGTCATCAACATAGACTTAAACCAGCAAAATATCATCTTTATTCTTCTTTTTATCAATCCTGCCCTTAGTGCAACCACATTCTAGCAAGTAGGTTGACAACTTTTCATACCATGCCCTGGGAGCTTGATGCAAACAATACAGTGCTTTTTCAACTCTATAAACTTTCTCAGGGAAATTTGGATCTTCAAAACCAGGTGGTTATGACACATAAACCTCCTCCTTGATTTCCCCATACAGAAAAGCACCTTTCACATCCATTTGATACACCACAAAGTCTTTATATAAAGCAAATGCCAAAAATAGTATAATAGCCTCAATCCTTGCCACAGGTGCATATACTTCATCATAATCAATGCCTTCTTGTTGTGTGTATCCTTGAGCAACTAATCTTGCTTTGTTTCTAATCACAATGCCTCTTTCATCTCTTTTGCATCTGAAAACCCATTTAGTCCCAATAGCCCTCTTCCCATTAGGTAGATCAACCAAGGTCCAAACTTCTTGTACCCTAAATTGGAGAAGTTCTTCCTGCATAGCTTCCACCCAACTTGCTTCTTGTAAGGCTTTATACACATTCTTGGGTTCTATTTGTGATAGAAAGCAAGCAAATTGGCAATTTTGTAGATCTTTGTGACTATTTCTTTGATGTAGAGATCTAGCAAAGAAACCTTTGAGAAGCAGCTCCTTTGTCTTCTTCCTTGTTTGAACATTTGATGATGGATCACCCAAAATTTGTTCTTTTGGATGATGCTTGTGAATTCTGGTTGTCTTTGTGGGACTAACAGGAATGTTGAGTTCCATGTTGTTGAAATCAGTTTGAGCACCAAAAATTTCACCATCAAAAGCTTCATCATATGTATCTTCATAGATTTCAGTCAATCCAGGCATGTCTGGATCATCTTGAGAAGTTGTAGCAACCAAGGATATGCCCTGTGTGTCAACTGTAGGAAACTTATGTGTTGTTGGAGAAGCAGTCTACTCAGCAGCAGAATTGTCTGTTGGCGTAGCAGCAGAATCAGACAGACTACTGCTTGAAGTAGTTTCCTTTGTGACATCATCCAAAAGTGGCTCATCATTTACCACCTGTGCATCACCAGATGATTTCATACCTTCCCCCCATCTCCCTTGGGAGAATGATCATCTTGTGAGCTTATATTCTCCTGAGTGGGAATGATAGTTGGACCAAGCTTCCATTTTTCAACCAAAACAAACTCTTCTTGAGGTGTGGACTTCTTTGCATCTGTAGCTGCAGAAACATTTTCCTTTGTACCTGCAACATGGTTAGTATCTACACCTGCAATCAATGGCTTATAATTCATGGTTTTGGTTAGCATATCAATATTAAAAAGTCACTCAGGTTCTCTCTTTGTAGTATTAGGTTTATTCTCATCAAACTTAATATGCAAAGTCTCCTCTACAAATTTGGTTCTCTTGTTGTACACCCTGAAAGCTATACTATTTATGGAGTATCCAATAAAGTAACCCTCATCAGCCTTCTCATCAAACTTGCCTAACTGGTCTTTGGTATTTAAGATAGTAATAGGACACCCAAATAGTCTAAAGAAAACTATCATTGGCTTTTTACCATGGAACAATTCATAAGGAGTTTTATTATGAGGCTTAACTACCTTACTCCTATTTTGCACAAAGCAGGCAGTGTTCACTGCTTCAGCCCAAAAAGGGATAGACAATTTAGAATCTGACAACATAGTCCTAGCAGCCTCAATTAATGTTTTATTTCTCCTTTCTGTTACACCATTTTGTTGAGAAGTTCTAGCAACACTGTATTGTCTTAAAATACCCTTACCCACACAGAACTGATTCATAGCATGATTCTTAAATTCAGTTCCATTATCACATCTGATTATCTTAACTTTATGATTTATTAGGTTTTCTATTCTAGTTATGAATTCCTTAAGAATCTCAGTGGTTTCATCCTTAGAAGCTAGAAAGAACACCCATGTAAACCTGCTAAAATCATCTGTGACAACTGGGCAATATTGCTTCATATTCAGACTATTCACATAAACAGGTCCAAATAAATCCATATGAAGCAAATGTAAAGGTTTGGTAATGGTATTCACAACTTTGGACTTAAAAGACACTCCGTGTTGTTTACCCTTTTGACAGGCAACACAGATTTCAAGATTTTCAAAAACTTTTGAAGGTAATCCTCTGACAAGATTTCCTTTCACCAATTTATTTATAGTTTTGAAATTTAAATGTCTAAGTCTTCTGTGCCATAATTTGAATTCATCAAGAGTGGCCTTTGCAAGTAGACAAGTTAAAGCTCTTTTGGGAACTATGTTCTTCATATGATCGTTGTATATGTTATCAGATCTAGGGACTCTTAGTAGCACAAATTTATCATCTGGCAACTTAAAGTCAGGAGAAAGGTTAAGACATTCAGTATCAGTAAAAAGAACAAAATTCCTCTTGTCACACATCTGTGAAACACTAAAAAGATTGAACTTTAGTCCTTCTACAAGGAACACTTTTTCAAAATCCAAATTCCCTGTTTTAAGAGTACCAGTACCCACAATTTTTCCTTCTTTGACATCATTACCAAAGGCAACATATCCACCATTTTCCATTGGCTAAAAATCTTCAAATTGGGATATGTCTCCTATAATATGTCCAGAGCATCCACTATCCACAATTCCTTTGTCTTTTAGCTCATCTTGTAGATTGCCCTGCACATGAAAAGTAGAGAAATCAGTATCTCTTTTTGACCCAAGCCATCACTGACTTGGATCTGCCCTATGCATCAACATAATCATATTTAGTGAGGTCCATTGATGCACTGCTTGTGTTGGAAGCTTTAGATAACACATTTGATTTTGGGTTCCAACTCTAGCAAGCTGAGGCCTTTACAGAATAAAAATGATTTCCAACAACTGTATCTGTTATCACTTTTGGAACAGCAGTAGAGTCTTTTGCCTTAGCAGCAGAGTCTACTTTTGGGCTAGCAGTAGGACCAGTTTTTTTATTATGAAAAGGCCTTTTTGTTTGAGTAGTTACAATGGATCTAGTAATACCAGATCTCAATAAAACTGCTCTTGGAACCATTTGTATTTTAGTAGGAGAGTGAGTCCTTTTTGAAAAGTTTTGATGATTCACTTTAGTATGTTGGTTCCAAACAGGTTTTTGGTAATCCTGACAGTGTGCAATGAGATGCTCAAAACTACCACACTTATAACATGCCTTCTTTCTCAATTGAAATTCATTACCTAATTTATGTGAAACTAGGTTATTGAAGTTTCTTTGATTAACCCTAGGCTTGTTATTAAACCTTTTCATATGATGTCTAGGTACTTCATTACAATCAACAACTTTCTTAGACATATTATGACCTAGCACAGGTTTCAGAAACTTAACCTGTTTAACTCTAGACTCATCAACCTTAGGAACTTCTTCCTTTTTAACACTGTGTGTTGGCTCAGTCTGTTCATCTTCACTATCTAACAACCATTCTTCAATAATTAGTTCATCAGAAAACTTTTTATCATCAACCCTAGTTGTTTGAATAGGCACATTACTGGTTTCTTCACTAGGTTTGATGTCATCTTTTATACTAATGAACGATAACTCCTTTCCTGTTGGTGCAAATGCACTTTTCATTGGAGGAGCTACCTCATTGTATCCTATTCCACTACCTTTTCTCATTAATTGACATTGAATGGTATGATCTATGGCAGTTGAAGAAAATTTTTGTGTTTCAAATCTTACAATATGTTTATCTTTATCTGCAAGAGCTGCATCTCTAGCCTGTTCTGCTTCTGTTAACTTTTTCTTTAGCATTTCAATCTCATTCTTTTTAATAAAAAGCTCACCATCCTGTATATTGATCCTATCAACATATTCAAACTCACACTCTTTAAGATATTCAAGTCTTCTTTCTACATTTTGAATTCCTACTTTATAACCTAAGTTATCAAGTTTTAGGGACTCAACTTCTTGTCTAAGACTTTCATTCCTAGTTTGAAGTTCTTCTATAGTGTCTACACAAGATTGAAAAGAACAAGTAGAATCATTAGACTCATTGGATACCTCAGAGTCAAAACCAGATGATGAGGAAGCATAGGCCATAAGAGCAAAGTTATGCCTTAAGTCTTTACTTCAGCAATAAAAGCATGGTTTGGTTCTTCTGCAGCCATGTCACTCCAGTCATATTCACCTAACCCATCTGGCAGTATAAGGCTTTGACTCATCTTTAGTCTTCTTGGGAGTCTCTACATTCTTCTTTGGAGTTCTGCATTCCCTGGAAAAATGCCCCTTTCTGTCGCAGTTGTAGCACTCCATCATTGATTTGTCAAATCCCATGTTACCCTGAGGCTTATACTTGAGCTGTTTTCCAGTCCTCTTTAAGAACTTTCTTGCTCTCAAGGTTAACATAGCCATTTGCCACTTCAAATCTATCTCTTCAAGAG
>LBNU01026998.1:0-22348 GCA_014162995.1 Artemisia annua | reverse complement strand
ACCCCCCCCCCCCCCCTTGGCATGGTCATTATGATAAAAACAATGTTCATGGCACAATCGTTTTTCAATCAAAACAATAATTACCATCGAGTGGTTATAATGGTCCGTGGTCGTGGCTGTGGTTCGGCCGTGTCAAAAGAATACTACAATTACAATGCTCCACAATTAATAATCCGGTCAACAAAATAATTAACGACCGTTCTCAAAACCATGTGAGATCCTGTTTCGAGTGTGAAGTAACAAACCCACTAGTCAAAAGCCTGTCGCACACCTCACACATCTAAACTCTACAGCGATCTCTTAAAGAAAAAGAGAAAGAATGAACCATGTTGATCAATTTACAATACAAATACTGAGTGAATTAACCTCGACTTTTCAATGAACTTAATCTATGAAAGAAATGATGTTGGATCTTATATGTATAATAATTACATTATCTCCCTTCCGTAACTTTGTTAAATAGTTTAATAGTTTTTCATTCATGTAAAATAATCAAGTAAATGGAACCTTTTAATAACATCTTGTATAAGCCACTTATTATTATATATTTTTATGTTCATATTAGAAACCTAAAGATGAATCAATGGGCACATCACCAAGCAATATGATGGGAACTATGCATCAGCGGATATGGTGCCACACAACACTAATCCTTAACATCCAAGAATATTTTTATGAATTAAAAACTAACAAAGGGAACTTATGATTACTATTCAGGCCTACAAACCTGTATAGAAGGAGTGAAAAGCTAATTTAGTTTACCAAATGGTACACAACTTTTAATAAGAATGCTTTAATTTCCCAAAACCAAAAGAAAGTTGCTATGTTTCAGAAAATATATTCAATAATGATAATGATACACAGTCAAGGACTATTGAAAACAAAAATATATTGAATACATGAATGAGATCATGTATTTGAGAAACCCATGCTCCATCTGTGTTTGCATTAACACATATTAATGTGCCACAAGCATATATGGCAGCCAAGGAAAAACATTGTGATCCTGATGATATTAACTTAATGCATACAATTAGCCACCCAAGGATCCAACAATGAGAAAAGGATAGCGTAAAACACACAGGACATCCATTGACAAGATCAACCAGTTTCCTAATTTCGATAATGATGTACCTCTATGTACACCTTGCTCTCTTGGAAAACTGATTGGCAAGATCTCACCACTTAAAGTTAAAACGAATCACATGTTTCCTTGAAAGAATTCAATGGTGATTATAATGTGTGCCCAGATTCAACCACCTTGTGACCATTTAGATACTTCATGGTCTTAATAGAATGCATCCAGCCAAAATGTCACATGATACTGTTATCAACTCGTAATGATGTTGCAAGTTCCGTGCCAAATCATTAAGTTGAGAGCACATTTCCAGATTACCCACTATTATAACGTGTAAGGCTTGATAATGCGGGAGTTTACATCCAAGCATTAAGACTAACTGTATTTCAGTAGGTATTGTCGTGAACATTCCAGTTGCTCATTACACACGCAAAAGGTTAGCAGAAGTCATTGATTAAAGTCTACAGCATAATAGCTAGACCATTGATCATGAGAACAAAACTCCTAGTATCTTATGTGTCATTGATCTGCAGCTGCGTCTTTCAAATACGCATAAGACCAAGTGGCAGAACCAAGTGTACTCCCATGCAACTTGCTTTTGCCAAGAGCCATAACATATCCCACCTTAGAGTTTTGGTGTGCTATATTCTCTATTGACACCACAACGACAAAGGATGGGTCCTCAAAGAAGGTTAGGGAATATGTGGATATGAACGAGTTTATCATAGTATCTGAAACCTTAACGGGTGATGTCTTCACACACGTTTTTGGCTACTTGCCATTTTAATGAAGGCAATTTCCCTCCACTCGGAGGAGAAAAGATAAACCCATGAGAAAAATGTCTCGTGGAGTGAACCTTCACTGTGTATCTGATCCTCGCACAAAACAATGTGAGACTGAGGTTCAAAAGAAATGCATATGCAAGACATCGAACTCAATCTACCTGAGCATTTACAGATACAAAAAGAGTGACTAAGTCCATATACAGCTCTAAGCACCGGCATCAGAGCGCAATACCAAATAAGCAAACTGATGGTAACATCGCACAAGAACTCTAAAAGGCGTTTGAACTGGAAGACCAATCTGTTCAAAGATAAAAAATCCTCCGTAAAAAAGAAAGAATGGCCATGAGAAATTTCTCAATGAACACAAAATATCAAAAACTCCCCGAGCGAGAAATGAGTAATCAATAAAAGAAAGTTCAAATCAATTATAGTCAAACATATATTTATGGGACCGAAGACTATGAGATATCGATGAATATTTTCTTATCTGTAGCAGATATTATGACGGAGATGATGATCCTGAACCAAAATCTGTAATTGATTGTCAAAGTCGACCATATTGGAATAATGGAAAACGCTATGCAAGTGAATTACATTCACTTACATAAACGAAAGGTTTTTGGGACTATGTTTCCCACACCTAAAGATGTAAACCGTAGGATACAGGTGATTTTCGTGCGATAAAAGAAATAGAAAAAATGAAGTACGAGATAAAACTAGCTCGCCTTGTAGCCAAGGTTTTTCTCAAGGTCAGGAATTGACTATGAAGAAGAACTAACTTCTCCTTTATGGGATGCAATTACCTTCAGATTTTAATCAAGCTTAGGCAGTCTCTAAAAATCTAGAGATGCCTCTTATGGATGTTGTTACACTTACTTGTATGGATCCACTGATAGCGACATCTATATGAAATAGAAGATTTAAAATCCCTAAGCATTAATTCACAACCTAAAGATAATGTGTTCCATAAACATTACAAAAATCTTTATATGGGTTAAACAATCAATTGGAAGGAGTGTGGTACAAACCGTGTTTGAGCATTACTTGATAAGCAATATTATTAGCAAATAATCTTATTTGTCCATGCGTCTTTTTATTAAAAGGACAACTTCAGGATTTGTGCATCATAGCTTGGATTGTGACGATTTGAACAATAAATTGGGACAAATAAAGAAATCCAGAAGTTATTGCTTGTCTATTAAAAAAGAATTTGAAATGAAAGATCTTGGGAAAAACAAAATATTACTTGGTTGCAATTGACACATCTAATGCATTTGTGCATCAATCGATATATACCGAGAATCTACAAACGTTTAATATGGACAAAGCAAAATCTTAAGTACACCAATGGTTGTAGATCACTTAAATTTTACAATGATCCATTCGCCCATGCGAAAGAAGCATGAAGAGCCTTGACCAGAATACCACCCAGTGCATGAGGCTCTTATGTTACCTAACAAATTGTACTATAGCCCGATATTTCTTTTGCATAATTTTTAGCGAAGATTCAGTTCTCTCCCAAAAAGCCATTGGAATGGAAGCAGCACATATTTCGATACCTTCGTGGAACGAGGACTTGGTTTATTATCCTAACAATTCAAAACAAGATGGTGTTATGCAGATGCAAGTTATTATCCGATCCCCTCACAAAGCTAGATCTCAAACTGGTTACGTGTTCCCCTAAACGAGACACTGCTGATTTCACTGGTTCTCAAAAAGCAACACTTGTAGCAACATCAGTCAATCAGCTAAGTTATTGCACTTCAGAAGCTATCAGAGAAATGTGTATGTTAAGGTCGATGACACAACTCATTCCTTCTTGTGGGCTTGAGAAAGAGAATAACCCAACACTCATCTACGAACGATAATGCAAGCTTGGTCGCACAATGAAAGAAGGGTATATCAAAAGTGAACAGAACGAAACATAACCTCCAAATATTCGTCATACCACCAAGACCTTTATAAAGGATACCAAATGATAAGTATGTCCAAAAGCAAGAATTTAGCAAGATCTTTTCACCCAAGCGACTGCCCAACTTAGGTTTTCAGAAAGCATGTCCATGAATATTGGAATGCGACATTACATAGAAGACATAACACTCTACTGTTCTTAATCAGGAGTCAACTACACACGCACTCTTTTTCCCTTAGCTAAGTGTTTTTTCCACGGGTTTCTTAAGCAAGTGTTTAATGAGCATACTATCAAAGTTATTATACCGAAAAAGTGCACCAAAGGGGAGTGGTTATAAATCATCACCTCAAAACATGGATTTATGTATGCCATCTTTTTCCTTATATGAACAATAATGAATCTATGCATTCTCTATCAAATTAATACTTCACTGCATGATTGAAATGTATAGTGTGCATACATTGAAACGTATAGTAACATGTACAATGAAATATAGTATAGATAAATACCCTGATATCATGAAAGCAAAGTGCACCGATTCACCATTTTAAGGATATTTCTTTCTTATCTCTTTAGCACTTTTCTATAATGATAATTAATAATACTTTAAGTCTTGATTATATTAATAAATCTTGAGATAAATTCCCACCCGTTTATTATAACAAAAAATAAATAGTTCTGACCAAGTAAAGAATTGTTACATACTTGCATCAAATGGGCGACGTGGCAATACCTTGTTCACAAAATTTTAGCTTGGTCTTTACGCTTGGGGTGATGTTGGCTAATATAAAAAGAGGAAGCAACAAATGAACAGGGGGAGAGATGCCACACATTTGTGTGTGTCTACACACACTCCGAGTCTTCATTAAACATTTTACTTTTCCTCTCTTTTATTTCAGTAGCAAGATTGGTGTATTAATTTAAGGATCTTTAATATTTTTGTTCTTTTTTGTTTCAAGCACCGAATCAAGTAAACCATTTTAATGTTTAGTTTATTTTAATGTGTCTCCTTCACTACTGCAAATTATGTACCACGAGATGAGACATGTAGACCCCGTGCTACGCACGGGCTAAGAATCTAATTGTTAATCGTGTATTCTTTCTGTATATTGGCGAGTGTATACTTAATTATTGTTTCGTCTGTTGTATAAAATGTTTTAACTTTCTTGTATAAAAATTTAAAAGTATTTGATGTTGTTTTGGTTTTGTGGTGTTGTATTTTATATATGGGCTTTTGGTTATTAAGTTCTGATGGCTTTGTTTCTTTTGGCCTATTACTTATTTTACATGATAAAAAAATGACTTTATTTCTTTTGGTCTATTACTTAGATCTTTTGGTCTATTACTTAGCCCTACAATACTTGTCCATTAGATGGTTTTTGTATGGTAATATGAAGCATACGGGGTCTATCTAATTGGTCATAGTTTAATGTGCGTTAAATATTTTCTTTATTAAGTTTGTAAGTTAAAGTTTGTGTAATAATGTATATATAATAATGCCACATAAACTGTATAAAAATCGTTACAAACCTTTTTAGCTTCATCTCATTTTATTGTACAACTAATTTCATTGAAAATTAACATTGAAGTCTAACTAATATTAATAAATTTTATCAATAAACTCAATTCTAAATAGCTAACTAAATGAATATTAATTAACACACTATTAATAATTCCTAAAACCTTTAGACTCCACTATTATGTCTTAAACTTAATTTTTTTAATTTACAAATAGCTTTGAGCAAAAATTATGTACTTTTTCTTTTATATTCATTATTCAAGTTGCATGCTTACGTAAACTAATCATGCTAAAAAGTACCATTTAACCATTTAAATGTTGCTTTAGATACATGCTTGTGCACATTTTCTTTAATCAATTCGCAAAAATGTGAGCTGCATCAATAGAAAACACACATAAATTACTTGTATATGAAAATGCATTAACATAATACATATATCTATATATATTGCATTAGGTTAAATCATCAATTATTCTTGCAACCTTTTCAACTTCTTCTCAATCCATAGCCGACTTTTAATTCTATACTAATTACTAAATATCATGTGATAAATTCCGGCAAGCCTTGCACTTCCATCTCGATGTTGTATATACTTCACATTAAATGCATCGGTTTTTGTTTTTCGATAAAAGTTTGAACTTTTGCTTATGTTTAAAACTCAACTTTTTTATTTGATATTATAATTTACAAACGGATTTAAGTCAAAATTATGTATTTTTTCCTTTCTATTCATTACTCAATGTGATATTTTTAATATGTCGTATTTTGCTATTATGGCAAACTCATTTAATGGGCGTAAATATTGGTTTTTCACTAATGATTATACATATAGAAAAAGAAAACACTTTGCGATGCGCGGACCTTCTTCTTTTCAATAATAATTCAATTGCACACGATAAATTCATTCTAATATTTCTCAAATAGCATTCGAAAGCAACTACTTACATAAACTAATCACGCTAAAAAGTATCATTTAACCATTTAAATTTTGCTTACATACATGCTTGTGCACATTTTCTTGAATCAATTCGCACATGTGAGCTACATCAATAGAAAACACACGTAAATTACTTGTATATGAAAATGCATTAACATAATACATATATCTATATATATGTTTATCTATAACAATCACCTAAATATGTAAGAAACAAAGAAAATAGCTGGTATCCCAATCTTTGGTTCCATTTANTGAATCAATTCGCACATGTGAGCTACATCAATAGAAAACACACGTAAATTACTTGTATATGAAAATGCATTAACATAATACATATATCTATATATATGTTTATCTATAACAATCACCTAAATATGTAAGAAACAAAGAAAATAGCTGGTATCCCAA
Source organism: Artemisia annua (assembly GCA_014162995.1). Classification (NCBI taxonomy): domain Eukaryota; kingdom Viridiplantae; phylum Streptophyta; class Magnoliopsida; order Asterales; family Asteraceae; genus Artemisia; species Artemisia annua. The sequence goes on along the minus strand of LBNU01026998.1, from coordinate 15,705 downwards.
TCTTTGGTTCCATTTATCTGAGCATGCATGATCTTGTGTGATTTTAATGGTACCTACGTATGATAACTAAATTAAGAAAAAAAGAAGAACAAGTTAATTACAAAGATCTAAAAGATGTGTGAATCATCTCCAAAATGTTGCAAAAGAGAATTTACATACCGCTACCAACAATCAAAGATCTAAAAGATATGTGAATCATCTTCAAATGTACATACTAAATGTGATTTTGGCCGGTTTATATAGGCATGAATTAGGTTAAATCATTAATTATTCTTGCAACCTTTCGCAAGCATTGCACTTAATTAAACCGAATTTTAATTATATACTTAATGTCATATGATCAATTCGGGCAACCCTTGCACTTCATCTCCTTTCATGATTGCATAGTTATTATGAGGCTGCATTGAATTCCGAGCATTAGCTATCTTTTACTTTATGCAACTACTAAACGACTCCAACTTGTTTCTAACTCTAAAAACTCTATCATCATAACTCCACATTAAATTTAGGGACTGAATCTTATAGTATTACGAGCATTGCAGAACCCGTGCTACGCACGGGCTGAGAATCTAATTGTTAATCGTGTATTCTTTCTGTATATTGGCGAGTGTATACTTAAGTATTGTTTAGTAGTTGTATGAAATGTTTTAACTTTGTTGTATACTTAAGTAACTTGAAGAAGAGGGTACATATGTAATAATAAATGTTTAAGAGGGTATGTATATAATTAACCACAAGACATATTAATGAAAATTGTACTACATGAACACGTGTCATGATTTTAACTATGGTAGCCCAGGTCCAAGGTAGCCCATGGGTATTTTGAGAAACTTAAAGATTCCGGTCCAAAAAATATAAACTCCTTGGGCTACTGGTCCATATCAAGAATTTTCCCTTATTTCTATAATTAGTGGTTAAGTGTGTATGGTATTTGGAGATAGAAAGGTTATCATTGGATAAATTTGGGTTTAATGACGGAGCTTATGGATGATGACTTGAAGCTTATGATAGAATGGGTCTCATTTCATCATCTTTATATTTTTCGTCTCATTCGGTTATCTCTAATCCTTTTATCTTTTTATTTTTTAGTATGTTTATATGTATTGTCATGTTTAGCTTAGTAGTTATTATTGTTGCCTCATTTATTCCTTGTAGTGTAGTTTTAATTATGTGCGAGTATATTTATATATGCTTGTTAAGTGATGGTGATTTGTGAATAAAGTGTGGAAACATAGAAATTGTTGATTGACAATCTTTGGTTCACTTGTATTGATTTTTGGTTATTTTGACGGATAAAAGCCGTTAGGGTAATTAATTATCTAAAGCTAGCAATTTTTACCTTGATAAAGAATTGTTTCAAAATAAACCAACATTGTGAGAAAATAGTTTTTAAAACTGGTATTAATTCACCACGTAAAACTCTAATTCACACTTAATGATCTTTTCACCTGACTTGACAAGCATATCCTTTGTTATTATCTTTTTAGATCGCTTTATTATTGTTTTGCTTATAGTTTTCTTTTATTAATTAATTCAGCTTTTTAAAAGCTTTTATAAAAACCAAAAATATTTCGATAACTAAGCATCAAACAAAACTTAACCAACGTATTTCAATTCATCATTCCTTTGAAACGACACTCGGGAGATCAATACTTACCAAGTTATTTTTGTATTAAGGTTCGTATAGTCTTTCCATTTTATAAATTATTTTTTAAGGGTAAAAAATGACTTTCAGATAGGGGGTGGGATTGGTTCCAAAAAGGTTTACGAAGGGGGGGTTAGAGGGTGTCATAGTGAAGTAGGGGAATTGTATTTCATCGAAGGTGACATGGCGAGATAGGATAATTTTGTTTGTTTCTAGGTCTAGGCAGCGACAACCGCGGTGATAGGCGGGAAAGCCCAGGAAAATGCAGGGGGCGACACGGGGTGCTAGTTTATGCGGTGAGTAGCGATGAGGGTAACAGAGACACCCAAAAGTGCGTAGGCAGGAGTAATCGGGTTCTCTTTAAAAAAAGGCGAGTGAAGGGGATTTCGTTGTTGATGGCGGTTGAGGGTAGGAGATTTAGGAGGTAAGTAGCCATGTGGAGAGCCTCGACCCAAAAGAAAGGTGGGAGATGTGCTTGAACTAGGAGTGTGCGAATTACGTTATTTATGGTGCGTATCATTCATTCCGTTTTGCCATTTTGTTGGGATGTCTTTGGGCAAGATAATCGGAATTAAATGCCATTGTTGGCAAAAAGGGTGTGGAGGTGGTTGTTGTCGAACTCACCACCATGGTCACATTGGAAACTCTTTATTTCACATTTAAATTGATTTTTAACATAATTGCGAAAGTGTAAGAATTTTGCAAGCATGTCAGATTTATTACAAAGGGGATATATCCATAAATAATGAGAGAAATGATCAAGAAATAAAACATAGTATTTAAAACCACCCGAACTAACAATGGGAGAAGTCCATAAATCGGAATGGATAATATCAAAACAACGTTCAACAGTAGAGTTCGAACTATAGAAAGGAAGTTTTACATGTTTGCCAAGTTGACAAGCATGGCAGACATGTGAGGACTTGTCTTTATTACATGAAATAAAATTGCGGGAAATAAGAGAACGTAATACTTCGTCTCAAGGATGACCGAGGCGTTGATGCCAAGTGGAAGAGCTGGTGGTGACAAGAGCAGTAGGGATAGTTGATGGCTTGGTGACTGGATAGAGATCACCCGAGCTGTCACATTGAAGGAGGATATTGTAACACCCCCATTTTCACAGATCGCAGCGGAATTGGATCTGGTGTATTACTTCATGGTATAACAATCACAGTAATAGAAAACGACTCAAAAAGAGACGTTTTTAGAAAATGAGTTATCATTCATTAAAATATCAGAGTTTTTATAGTGAAAGATATACTTTTACTAAAGGAGAGGTCCCAAAGTCTATATGAAAAGTTGTGTTTGAATGATAACCGGTTCGAAAGTCCTCCAAGTCCAGTGCCACTCTGTGCCATAAATTGTTCTGTTACCTAGGATACATGCTTAAAGAGTCAATCCAAAGGTTGAGTGATATTCATAGGTTTTAGTTGAAAATAGTCGAATACGAGTTTAGTAAGCAATGGGCTACGTTGCTATATGCCCATGTAAAGTAGTTGTAAACCGTATTTAAACAGTTTTTTTCAGTATTGTATGATCAGTACAATACTGAGGAAGAAGGGTTATTGCACTAAGCTCATGAACCACACGTTAACAGGTCTAGATCATGGGGCACTGCAGACCAAACCATGATCGGACAGAAAGGATAACTTACCAAAGTTAATCATTTAGAAAGTTTTCAAATATAGTACTTATTGGTACCCAAGACACATGCAAACCAACGGGAGTTGTCAAACTCCAATAGATCTATCAACTATATTCGCGTTCACTCGCGCAAGTGATTATGGTTCATGAATTTAGTAACGTAATGGTGGCAGATAGTAACACTTGTGCAATAAAAAAAGAAAAAGACTTGTATTCGGTTTAAATGGAAAAGTAAGCATGTATCCCCCTCACAGGGTTTGTAAAGCATTTAAAAAGTGAGGCTATGAAAACTCACCTGGGCTTAGGGAAATCTGATTGATGTAAAAAGTGACTCGGAGATTAGACTGCTCACTCGCGTATCCTGGGGGTAGTGTTTTGTGTGTGTGTGTGTGTGTGTATGTTAAGTCCTAGTTATCTCATTTAGGTTTCTTAAGTAATTACTCTTAGGGTTTCTAGATTTAGTTACAACGTAACACCGTTCGGGCTATCATAATTCAGAAGTATATAACCCCTCACATGAAGCTCCCTAGTATTGTGTTATGTTATAGATATAACATAACACCGTTCGGGTCATCATAATCCAGAGGTATATAACTCCTCACATGAAGCTCCCTAGTATTGTGTTATGTTATTAAGTACTAGATTTAAATATAACGTATCACCGTTCGGGCCATCATAATTCAGAGGTCATATTGTAGTAAATGTTTGAGGAGCCAGGGCACTTTAAATCGTAAACCTAGCAAACTCGTCAAAACGAATACCCAAATGAAGCCCCTCACATGAAGCTCCCTAGTATTGTGGCACATTACATAAAAAGATAGTACTTTTATTCATTTAACCCTTTAAGTTTATATATTTACAATATTTACCCTATACTTATATATTAAGTTTTAACTTCCTAGATTATTCAAATTTAGTCCTTATACTTATATATTTTAGGATAATGACAGAAATGACCCTTATACTTATAAGTTTTCAAAAATTACCATTTATACCCTTAACTTAACAACTTTTACAAAACTAGTCCTAAATGTTTATAATATATATAATTTGATCCTAAGGTTATATAACTTTGAAAAAAGGGTACTTATGCCTAATACTTTCAAGAAATGTAAAAAACAGCCCCTAGACTTAGTATTTTCATAAAGTTACCATATGATGCGTGGTTTTGTAACCTTACAACAGGTTTTACCTCTCAAGGGATCTTAAGAGGCTTACAACCCCACCAGGCAGTGTACCTGACCGATGTAGTATATGATAGTGGTAAGTACGGGGGATTGATCGTTCTCTCACAGGGAATAGTGTTCGTTAGGATAGAAAAGCTACTCTAATAGGTCTAAGGGTGGAAGGAAGATTCTTTTTGTATTTTTATATTTTTTTGAAAGCAATTAAAATCTCGGTTTTTAGAGGAAGGGCGGAATTAGTTGCTAGTCAACTAACCCAAGTTTACTACTTATGCAAATTAAAATAAAATAAATATCTAAACTATTGTGGTTGTGAAAACAATATGGAGAAAATTGTGTTTACTTAGATTTCATTACTCCCTAACTATCTTTTACCGGTTAATTGATATGTGTGTTACTTGTGTGGATGAAGGGTGTATTCCTAATAACTCATGGAGTGGCATACATATCTCTCCAATTCTATGAGCTCTTATCTCGCCCTATGCCATGCACGGCACAACCATAGGGGTTGTAAACAGTGGCTCATGCGTTAAATACTACCTTAATAGCCTAGTATGCCTTGGCTACATGTTTCCCAAGACGTTCAAGCACGTTACCATAAAGGAGGTTGGCCAGTTTTCTTGAGCCTAACATTGATGGAACAATCATCCCAACAAACAACAACACACACCAATCAACCAATAATTAATAGTTAGGTTTCATTAGATCTAAGCAAACACTAGAGAATTTAGCTACACATGTTAATTAAAAGACAAGCAAAAGAGATAATCAACCAACACATAGACATATTGATTGAATTAAAGTGAAGACTTATCTTTAATTAAGCATGAGGGTTCCAAGGGTTGGAAACCCTAAAAAGTACAGAAAATTCGTCTTTAGGGTTTGCCCTAAAAGTTCTCCACAAAGTTCCACACTAATGAATGAAAATTAGAAAACTATATATAGATTTTACACTCTGACGGCGTCAGGTTATAAGGGCTGACGCCGTCAGCTCGCCGCCATTAGGTTTCTCGGATGGCCTAGATCCACTTCTGACGCCGTCACCTTATAAAACCTTCTGGGCCGTCACTCTTTAACTTTACTCCTGACGGCCTACTTTTCCCAACACCTGACGGCGTCAGGTGTTAAATCCTAAATTTCCTCTGGCCCGTCATTTGATAATTGGATTCCACTCTTTTGTCAAGGCTTTCTGACGGCGTCACCTTGTGACTTCTGACGCCGTCAGGTTGTAAATCTTCATCTTTTGAGACTTTGTCGTTTTCTTCACTTTTATGCTCCAAAAACGTCCGAATATGCATGTTTTCCAGAATTCCTCTCAAAAGTACCTAAAATGACAAAAGGAACGATTTAGGGCAATATTTGATCACATTTATACGAATTAGGGCTTAAATGACCCCCTAAAAGCGTAACACTTTTCGTCTCATCAAATACCCTTACACTTGGGATTTGCTTGTCCTCAAGCAAATGAGCTTTTATTCCAATCAAAATATGAGTTAGGGGTCATTTAACACGAATATAAAAGTAATTACAACAAATAGTTATTAGACCCTAATCATAACAAGCACGGAAATCATACACTAGCACCTCACAAATAGTGTTTGGATTCTCACATCTCTCAAATGTCATAAAGTTTATATCTCATAAATGGAAACGGAAAATAACACTCACTACCTGTCATAGCAAATAGATTACCATAGGCTTGGGAAAGGATCAATTACTCCTCCACTAGGCGTAAGCACCTAAGATAAACTATCAAAGAGGGCTTTATAAAGGGTTGTAACGTAAGGTGTAGGGATATGATAACACGGTTTGGTTGGAATAAAGGGTATTTTAGTGGTGGCGAGTTAATTATCATGATCAAATACATGCACTCTACATCGTTGCTTAAGTCAAGACTCGACTCAATCTTAGTCTAAAAATGAAATAACAAAAACTAAAAAGGAACATAAAAGGAAACGGGATGGTAGTCCGTATGTTTTTCTTCTTTCTTTTTCATATTTTTTTTTATTTTTCTTGATTTTTCGATTTTTTTTTTCATACACTCTTGCCCTACCATCCAAAATAATACATCATAGGGGATTTGCATTCCCCTTACACTTGAATCTTTACATAACTTTACAATCACTATTCTAATGACTCGAATTAAGATAATCGAAAAACTTGGAGTACTTTTTAAATATTTAGCACGTATGGGGGTAATAATGTTGCTCTTCCCCATTACTCCATTACACTAGTACTTTTACCCATGAGTCCCAATCGTCCCAAAACAATATGTACAAGGATATGACTTAACTTAGCAACCATGTAATTGACCGGATAATTAACTAAGGGTTTAAATGTTGTCACAATAATGCACTAAAGGTGAGTGCATACAAGGTAGGCTAAGGCGATTTGCGTGTACATTTAGTGGGGTGTAAACAAATTCTCACTTTAAGTAAGATGCTCAAAGGTCGAAACGAAAGGATAGGCTTGGAAGGGTGTACTAGGGGTATCGTGTACCAAAAATGGGTACAACGCAAAGGGTGTGGGAGAATTACTTGACCAATGAAGTCAATGTAATTATAACAAATATACGGGTGTAAAACAATGGGTTAATCCTAATACCTCTTACCATGTAGTAAATCTTAACTACATGAATGTAGTCTCACTTGTGGATTTGAGATGGTCCTAACGCAAGTTCTAGAATCTAAATGCTACCGGTACACACATCATAGCACCAAAGATGGATGCTTTTCCTACCAATTCTAGGGCGAACCTCACATATTTGGGGTGGAAAATTTTTTAGTGGTACGGTTTTGTGCTAGTCATACAATTTCCTATCCATGAGACGCTCATTAAGATCAAGGTTTCACTTCTAAATGTTGTAAAAAATTTTAAATTGGCGCTAAAATTGCCCTAACAAACATTTCTCTTGGTTTTATTACAAATTTACTATCAAACAAAGCAAAACATCAAGCGTAAGTATATTCTCAACGGTGCTTTCATTTACCCCCCTTACACTTAAACCGAACATTGTCCCCAATGTTCAAATAAAAGACGTAAAAGTAAATAAGATGAAAGAATGAAATCAAATACTCCCCTGAATCGTTTGTTGTGGATAATGATGTAACATGGTTAGATCTTCTTCCAAGATAGACGAACGTTCAAAGCTTCCCTTCCAAAATAATAAACGTCTTCTTGTCCAAAATAACCTGTTAACCTGAAAAAGATAAAGGCCAACCTCGCGTAAAATCGGCGGTAAAATCTACATAATAAGATATAATGCTTGTGGAATGAATATTTTGCAGAATTCCTGGAGATTATAAGTTAAAGAATTGACAAAACTTTTTAGGTTTCCGGAAAAATACAAAACTTTCAAAAATTGCAGAAAATTATAACCTGACGCCGTCAGGTGTTAACCCTGACGCCGTCAGAAAGTTCTGACAGAATTCTCATGTTAAGTTTCCGGGAAAAATTCTGGAAAAACTAGATCTTACTTCCTGGAATTCCTGCAAAAATTCATTATGACTCGATACAAGCATTTGACTCAAACAAATACTAATATGTATGTTAATTTCATTGTTATGATTCATGTTCATTCGTTCTTTATAAACCGATTTAGATTTCCCTTACACTTAGCTTTTGCAAAATACCTTTATATGTAGTTAAGACGAAGTTAAAAACAAAATAAAGCATTTTCACAATTTAGTTTGAAGCATGAATCAATAACAAGAAATATAACTTACATACGGAAACAAATAAAATCAAATAAACACACAAAAACAAACAAAACATGGGTTGCCTCCCAAGAAGCGCTTTTCTTTATTAACGAGTCTTGTAGCTAGACTCAAAGTCACCGTACGTTACGTGACTTCGTCGTTGAAGGTTATGTCTTCCTCATTGATCATCTCGTTACCACTCTCTTGATAATGCTTAACTCGTTGTATATTCACAGTGAATTCCCTATCCTCATCATCAACTAACACCACGGCCCCGGTTTTAGAAGAGCTTTTTACAGTGAAAGGTCCATACCACCTAGATTTAAGTTTTCCGGGAAATAGCCTTAAGCGAGAGTTGTATAGTAGGACCTTGTCCCCTTCCGAAAATTCCTTAGGTCTCTTAATACGTTGGTCATGCCATCTTTTAGCCCTTTCTTTATATGTGATAGATGATTCATAGGCCTCCAATCTTAATTCGTCGAGCTCTTGTAGTTGCAGGAATCTATTTGTCCCTGCAACCGTATAGTCCATATTGCAAGCCTTAAGTGCCCAATATGCTTTGTGTTCCAGTTCTACTGGAAGATGACACGCCTTGCCATATACCATACGGAACGGGGTTGTTCCGATAGGCGTCTTATATGCAGTGCGAAATGCCCACAAAGCTTCATCGAGTTTAAAGGACCAATCTTTCCTATTCTGGTGAACCGTTTTCTCCAATATTCTCTTTATAGCCCTATTAGTATTTTCGACTTGACCGTTGGTCTGTGGGTGATAAGCGGTGGAGAATCGGTGAGAGACTCCATATCTCTTCATGACCTTCTCCATTTGCGAGTTGCAAAAGTGAGTTCCCCTGTCACTAATAAGAGCCTTTGGAATCCCGAACCTAGCGAACAATTTCTTTAAGAAATGAATGACTACCCTAGCATCGCTTGTCCTAAGTGCTTGCGCTTCCACCCATTTTGAAACGTAATCAATGGCCACCAAGATGTACTCATTTCCCCCCGAGGATGGAAAGGGTCCCATGAAATCGATCCCCCAAACGTCGAAAACTTCGCACACTTGTATATAATTCTGAGGAGCCTCGTCTCTCCTAGAGATGTTCCCAGCTCTTTGGCATGCGTCACACGCTTCTATCATCAGTCTCACGTCACGAAACACCGTGGGCCAATAGAATCCCGCGTCAAAGACTTTTCGTGCAGTGGTGCTTATTCCGTGATGTCCCCCAGACGGGCCTGCATGACATTCCTTCATAATCTTTATAGCCTCCTTCTCAGAGACGCAACGCCTGATCACCTGGTCGGGGCATCTTCGGAATAGGAAGGGTTCGACCCAAAAATAGTACTTTAATTGATTTAAGAACCTATTCTTCTCCTGTCTGCCCATGTGCTCAGGGATGACCTTGCTTGCCAGGTAATTAGCATAGTCTGCATACCATGGTTCGGAATCGTTTATTAACATGAGCTGTTCTTCAGGAAATGTTTTCCGAATTTCACTCTTATCTGCCTCAGCAAGACTGGGATTTTCGAGTCGAGAAAGGTGATCGGCCGCAAGATTTTCTGCTCCTTTCTTATCACGAATTTCTACATCAAACTCTTGCAACAGCAAGATCCAGCGAATTAATCAGGGTTTAGCATCCTGTTTAGTGAAGAGGTATCGAAGAGCTGAATGATCCGTGAAGACCACTGTTTTAGAGAGAACAAGATATTGACGAAACTTGTCAAAAGCGAACACCATAGCCAGCAGTTCCTTCTCAGTGGTGGTGTAATTTTCCTGAGCAGGATTCATGGTCTTACTAGCGTAGTATATTGGCTGGAAATGCTTGTTAATTCGTTGCCCTAATACCGCTCCAACAGCGTAGTCACTAGCATCGCACATGATCTCGAAAGGTAGCTTCCAATCTGGGGTGACCATAATTGGGGCTTGCGTGAGATCCTGTAAGATTTTCTTCCAAGAAAGACGAACGTTCAAAGCTTCCCTTCCAAATAATAAACGTCTTCTTATCCAAAATAACCTGTTAACCTGAAAAAGATAAAGGCCAACCTCGCGTAAAATCGGCGGTAAAATCTACATAATAGGATATAATGCTTGTGGAATGAATATTTTACAGAATTCCTGGAGATTATAAGTTAAATAATTGACAAAACTTTTTAAGTTTCCGGAAAAATACAAAACTTTCAAAATTTGCAGAAAATTATAGACTGACGCCGTCAGGTGTTAATCCTGACGCCGTCAGAAAGTTCTGACAGAATTCTCATGTTAAGCTTCCGGGAAAAATTCTAGAAAATCTAAATCTTACTTCCTGGACTTCCTGCAAAAATTCATTATGACTCGATACAAGCATTTGACTCAAACAAGTACTAATATGTAAGTTAATTTCGTTGTTATGATTCATGTTCATTCGTTCTTTATAAACCGATTTGGATTTCCCTTACACTTAGCTTTTGCAAAATACCTTTATATGTAGTTAAGACGAAGTTAAAAATAAAATAAAGCATTTTCACAATTTAGTTTGAAGCATGAATCAATAACAAAAAATATAACTTACATACGGAAACAAATGAAATCAAATAAACACACAAAAACAAATAAAACATGGGTTGCCTCCCAAGAAGCGCTTTTCTTTATTTACGAGTCTTGTAGCTAGACTCAAAGTCATCGTACGTTACGTGACTTCATCGTTGAAGGTTGTGTCTTCCTCATTGATCATCTCGTTACCACTTTCTTGATAATGCTTAACTCGTTGTATATTCACAGTGAATTCCCTATCCTCATCATCAATTAACACAACGGCCCCGGTTTTAGAAGAGCTCTTTACAGTGAAAGGTCCATACCACCTAGATTTAAGTTTTCCTGGAAATAGTCTCAAGCGAGAGTTATATAATAGTACTTTGTCTCCTTCTGAGAATTCCTTAGGTTTCTTAATTCGTTGATCATGCCATCTTTTAGCCCTTTCTTTATATGTGATAGAAGATTCATAGGCCTCTAATCTCAATTCGTCGAGCTCTTGTAGTTGAAGGAATCTATTTGTCCCTGCGACCGTATAATCCATATTGCAAGCCTTAAGTGCCCAATATGCCTTGTGTTCCAGTTCTACTGGGAGATGACATGCCTTGCCATATACCATACGGAACGGGGTAGTCCCGATTGGTGTCTTATAGGCAGTGCGAAATGCCCACAAAGCTTCATCGAGCTTAAAAGACCAATCCTTTCTATTTTGGTGGACCGTTTTCTCTAATATCCTTTTTATAGCTCTATTAGTGTTTTCGACTTGACCGTTGGTCTGCGGATGATAAGCGGTGGAGAATCGGTGAGAGACTCCATATCTCTTCATGACCTTCTCCATTTGCGAGTTGCAAAAGTGAGTTCCCCTGTCACTAATAAGAGCCTTTGGAATCCCGAACCTAGCGAACAATTTCTTTAAGAAATGAATGACTACCCTAGCGTCGCTTGTCCTAAGTGCTTGCGCTTCCACCCATTTCGAAACGTAATCAATGGCCACCAAGATGTACTCATTCCCCCCCGAGGATGGAAAGGGTCCCATGAAATCGATCCCCCAAACGTCGAAAACTTCGCACACTTGTATATAATTCTGAGGAGCCTCGTCTCTCCTAGAGATGTTCCCAGCTCTTTGGCATGCGTCACACGCTTCTATCATCAGTCTCACGTCACGAAACACCGTGGGCCAATAGAATCCCGCGTCAAAGACTTTTCGTGCAGTGGTGCTTATTCCGTGATGTCCCCCAGACGGGCCTGCATGACATTCCTTCATTATCTTTATAGCCTCCTTCTCAGAGACGCAACGCCTGATCACCTGGTCGGGGCATCTTCGGAATAGGAAGGGTTCGTCCCAAAAGTAGTACTTTAATTGATTTAAGAACCTCTTCTTTTCCTGTCTGCCCATGTGCTCAGGGATGACCTTGCTTGCCAGGTAGTTAGCATAGTCTGCATACCATGGTTCGGAATCGTTTATTAACATGAGCTGCTCTTCAGGAAATGTTTCCCGAATTTCGCTCTTATCTGCCTCAGCAAGACTGGGATTTTCGAGTCGAGAAAGGTGATCGGCCGCAAGATTTTCTGCTCCTTTCTTATCACGAATTTCCACATCAAACTCTTGCAATAGCAAGATCCAGCGAATTAATCGGGGTTTAGCATCTTGTTTGGTGAAGAGGTATCGAAGAGCTGAATGATCCGTGAAGACCACTGTTTTAGAGAGAACAAGATATTGACGAAACTTGTCAAAAGCGAACACCACAGCCAGCAGTTCCTTCTCAGTGGTGGTGTAGTTTTCCTGAGCAGGATTCATGGTCTTACTAGCGTAGTATATTGGCTGGAAATGCTTGTTAATCCGTTGCCCTAATACCGCTCCAACAGCGTAGTCACTAGCATCGCACATGATCTCGAAAGGTAGCTTCCAATCTGGGGTGACCATAATTGGGGCTTGCGTGAGATCCTGTTTTAATCTATCGAATGCATCTTTGCACTCTTGGTTGAAGTCGAATGGAGCATCCTTCACAAGCAATTGAGTCATTGGTCTAGCTATCTTTGAGAAATCTTTGATGAATCTCCTGTAGAAGCCCGCATGACCTAAGAAGCTACGGATTGCCTTGACCGTTGTTGGGTAGGGAAGTTTGGATATAGCTTCGATCTTTGCTCGGTCCACCTCAATTCCATTTCCTGAGATTTTATGCCCTAGCACGATTCCTTCTTTGACCATAAAATGGCACTTTTCCCAATTTAGTACCAAGTTAGTCTCTTCGCATCGTTTAAGCATTTTCTCAAGGTTGGCTAGACAGCGGTCAAAGGAGTTCCCAAAGACTGAGAAATCGTCCATGAAGACCTCCATACTATCTTCCATTAGTTCGTGGAAGATTGCCGTCATGCAGCGCTGGAAAGTGGCAGGGGCGTTACATAGTCCAAAGGGCATTCGCTTGTAGGCGAAGGTGCCATAGGGGCATGTAAACGTTGTCTTTTCTTGGTCCTCAGGGGCGATGGGGATTTGGAAATACCCTGAGAACCCATCTAGGAAACAGTAGTACTCATGACCTGCTAGCCGTTCCAACATTTGATCGATGAATGGGAGAGGGAAATGATCCTTTCGGGTGGCATCATTCAGTTTCCTATAATCTATGCATACACGCCATCCGGTTACGGTTCTCTGAGGCACTAGCTCATCCTTATCGTTCTTCACTACCGTCATTCCTCCCTTTTTTGGTACAACCTGCACAGGACTTACCCACGGACTGTCCGATATAGGGTAGATTAGCCCTGCATCGAGGAGTTTAATGACCTCCTTTTTTACAACTTCCTTGATATTAGGATTTACTCGCCTTTGAGGTTGCACGGTAGGCTTGTAATCTTCTTCCATTAGGATTTTATGCGTGCAAAAGGTCGAGTCGATCCCCTTGATGTCGGCCACACTCCATGCTATGACCCCTTTGTATTTCTTTAAAACCTCCAGGAGCTTACCCTTTTGTTCCTTGTTCAAAGCGGAGTTTATGATAACTGGAAGCTGGTCCTCTCCTTGGAGGAAAGCGTATTCTAAGTTGCATGGGAGTTCCTTGAGTTCTAGCGTGGGTGGTTCGATGATGGAGGGTTTGAGTTTGTTTTCCGGTTTGCGAAGCTCAAGTTGCTCTGTTTCTTGTCTGGGGTAAATGGATACTGCATTAACATCTGCAGTTTTCTCCCTTTCTAAGACAGGTTTGAGGGATTCATCTCTCAACCAACCAGCTTCCACCTGCTCATCTATACAGTTGTCAATCTTATCCGAGAGCTCATCTACTCCACCGATAAAGTAAAGCTGGTTAGCTGCTTCAGGGGAAAGACTCATTGTGTCCTTGATGTCAAAGGTTAAGCTGTCGTCCCCTACTCGTAAGGTTAATTTGCCGTCATGAACATCAATAACGGCGCGAGCAGTTGCGAGGAACGGTCTTCCCAGGATGATGGGCACGAGGTCGTCTTCCTCCATTTCAAGGATGACGAAGTCGACTGGAAATTTGAATTTTCCTACCTTAACGAGCACGTTCTCGCATATTCCCACGGGGTATTTGACCGACCTATCAGCCAGTTGGATGTTCATACAAGTTGATTTCAATCTCGAATATCCTAATTTGGTGAACATGGAATACGGCATGAGATTGATACTCACCCCAAGGTCGGCTAGAGCGTTCTTTATTGATAGGGATCCCATGGAGCAGAGCAAGGTGAAACTACCTGGATCGTCCACTTTCTTTGGTAGCCCCCGTTGAGTTACCACAGAACATTCTTCCCCGAGGGTCACAAGACCTTCGAGTTTCTTTCTGTTTGTCAGGAGCTTCTTGAAGTATGCACTATACTTGGGCATATGGTAACATGCATCAAGAAGAGGTATGGTGACCACGGAGTCCTTTAGATATGACAAGAATCTCTTATTGTCGTTCTCTACTTTCTGATTATTAAGACGGGACAGATACGGGACTTTAGCGGGTTGTTTAGTGGGAGCGGGTGGAGAAAGATTCGCCTGAGGGTGTTGCTTAGGGGTTTCATTGCTTAAGTCCCCCTCCTCTCCAGGGGGTGTGTCGGGTTCCATGGTAGCAGTTTGTGGAGTTGGGTAAGGTGGATCCTTAGTAGTTGTACCGGCACGAGTGGTAATGGCGAGTAGAGGATCTGTTTGATCAGTTGGGGTTTTGTCGAGGCCATCAAGAATGGTGTTGAGTTCTGCGAATTTGGCTCTCATGTCATTCTGTTGACTTGTGATGAGGCTATCAAGGCCTTTTAGTTGCAAATCTTTTTCAAACATGAAATGCCCAAGGTCATTCTCAAAAGTGCTTCTAACCTTGTAGTCAAGATGTTCTCCCCCTCCCTCGGTTTTTTCAAGATTCCCCCAAGGGGTGAAATCGTTGTTTTCATAAAAAGACAAGAGGGAAGGATCATCAAAAATATCATGACTTGACAAGCATGCTTGTTCGGTGGTGGTGTCTTCTTCGCACTCCTCAACTTCATGTGGGCCNTCATGATCGAATCAGGTTCATCCCAAGTGTCGTCTTGATCATTCGCATATTCCTCGAGTCTGCTCCATGCTTCTTCAGCGCTTAAATTGGCTATTCTACCTTTTGGTGAGTTATTGATTCCCCTTTGGTCGTTCTTAGAGACATTGTCGTAGAAGATTTGGACAAGGAACCAGAGTTCAATGCCATGATGGGGGACTCGCCTAATTAGGTCCTTGAATCTAATCCAAGACTCGTAGATATGCTCAGCTGGGTTCACTTGGAAACGGAGGATTCCATCTCTCAACGCGGAGGTTCTCCCTATGGGGAAGAATTTCTCGTAGAATTTCGAGATAAGTTGTTCCCATGTGAAGATGGACTTGGAAGGAAGCTTGTTATACCAATCCTTGGCCTTTTCATAAAGGGTGAAAGGAAAGAATCGCAATCGGGAGGTATCTCTAGTGGCTCCGTCCGTATGGAGGGTGTCCACTATTTTCAGGAAGTCCTTGATGTGTTGGATTGGGTCTTCAGTTTCCAATCCGTGAAATTTGCATACATTTTGGACGAGCCAA
>LBNU01026990.1:952-11935 GCA_014162995.1 Artemisia annua | reverse complement strand
CATTTATTTTCATCATTTTATATTTAAGTTGTCATGGTGCCACACATTTACTAAGCTTTATACGTATTTAAAATATTTTATTGAGTTGCACATGGGCTGTATATAAGTTTTTATAGCGTAATCTTCGGCACTTATTTTCGTTATTATATATCTAAGTTGTGATGGTATCACATTTCTAAGCATGACACACATTTAAAATAGTTTATTGACATTAAAAGAGTATATGTGAAGAGACTTTTTTCAAGATGTTACATTGAAAAGAGTCTCTTCACATGTAATTTTTTTAATATGTATAAGTTACATAAATTATTTTAAATATGAAGCGATGACATTAATATTGGAGATCTTTTATATTCATCCTCGTGCGATGCACACAGGTTTGGACTGCCTCAGGACCCATGCAATGCACACATGTCGGATCTAATTGTTTTTTTCGTAATGTTCGGAACTAATTTTCGGTTCATGTTTGAAACTCTCATTTTATGTGAAAGACGGACTTCGTTGTTCAAATAAATTACATTATTAAAAGCGAACTATAAAACAAATTTCCTTTTTAACAAAACTATAAAAACATAAAACATTAAAGTAATTAGTATATTCAAGAGTATAAATTATAACTTGTATAATAAAAAATCAGATCCAATGACCCAAGTCCGAATAATAAACCCACTCCAATCAATCAATAGACCCGACATTTAACTAAACACAATTTTCTTCTCCTTTATATACTTCTTCGATTTAGAAGATTCTCATTGTTAAGATGATAGTGTGAAGATATTTTTGTTATATACTACCATTTTCAATATGTAACATCGACATAATTTACACGGTCATATCAAATATCAAAGTCACGCAATATTTCAAGACGTTTGATGTGAGTATAATGGAGTACATTTTCTCGGATCGTTGTCCCGACGAAGGCGTGAATGGAATTTTGATTCCGTGTGTGATTCGTGAAATGAATAAGATTTAAAAGTTGATTTTTGGATTTTACACTACAATTATGAAATAACAATCTAAATTCAATTAATGAATACTAAACGTACAAGTACATAAAGCACAAACGACAAAACGTAAACGCAAATTAAAAATAAAACGTCTACGTGACAAAATAAAACGCGAATTCTAAGCTAGTCTAAACCTACGGACTCAAAAGTAATTTTTAAAACTTTAAAATGATAAAAGAAAATTTTAAGAAAAAGAAAAAATATTTTTTTGACTTTTTAATTATTTTCTATGAATTAAATTCTATTTTTGTATTTTTATTTAATAAAAGAAAATTAAACTAATTTTAAAATGAAAAATAAATTCTACAAATTAATTTTCTAAAAATTTTTACAAACTGAAAATGAAATTTAAAAATAAAAAACAGAAACTATTTTTGTATTTTTGTGATTTAATTTGAAATTAAAAATGATTTATTATTCTAAAATCTATTTAAAAATAAAAAGAAATAGTAAATGAAAGAGAAAAATTATGAAATTTTTACAGAAAATCTAAAATAATATTCTAAATCTACTGTAGAAAAATCTTTGGAAAAAAAAAATAAGCCAGAAGTGCTTATTGGCTTATAAACTACTTATTCAAGTGCTTATTTATAAGCACTTGATAAAAATTTGTGAGAAACTGACTCTGAAAGGTTCTTATACTCAGATATTAACTCAAATTCATATGAATCAGTCTAATATAGAATCAGAATCAAACAGAAGCATCTAAAAGCATTGAAATCATGCACTAATAAGCTCAAAATAAGCACAATACTAATCCAGGAATCACAGACAGTAAAAGAAGCATGAACACACTTAGAAATACCCAAATAAAGCCGAGAAACAAGAATCACAAACAATTAACACCTAGATTACTCAACTGCAAAATTCAGCTAACTAGTTCTAAAGTCCTACTTTGCAATAGCTAATAAGCAGAAGTAATAAGCTGAAACTATGAAAATAGTGGGGCAAAAGGTCTACAACCTAGCTGAAATTGAGAAAAACATAAAAGCCCTATGAATAACCACCAATTACTACTCTAATCGTCCATGATTCAGCAGCTAAAAAAACTGGTTTCATGAAAGAAAATGCAACAGCAGAACAGAGATTGACTAAGTGAAATCATAGCAAACTTTGACTATTTGAATTTCAGCTGAGCAAAGCTTATTCTATTTGTGATATTTAGCTAGTTGTGACTGAATAATCCTATATACATCTAGATTCTAACTACTGATGATGATCACATCTGCAGAAACTTTCACATGAATTCTGTCATGAAAAATTTTTACTCCTTTTGACTTTTAATGAAACAACTACTGATTTTATGCAGTAAAATGAACTAATATATCCCTAAGTGACTGGTTAAGCAGGTATAACAACAAAAACAACAATCATAACAGCTAGAAATCAACAGATCCAAACACACCTTTCATAACAGTTTACACTACTAATTCAGATCTAAGTCAATTTCTACCAAACCAGTGATCTCAACTAATGTAACAACAATAGCAGAGACTAAATTAACCATAAAATCCAAACCTACACTAGCAGAAACACCACTATGCAGATCTACTATACCAAGGCAGAATGAAACAGTAAGAAAGCATAACCATATGACAAGCTAAGACAGTTAACTAAACTACTACAGATGAACATATAAGCAATCCAATCAAAAATATAAGCAGATTCAAACAACTAACGAGCTAACACAGAAACTTATACTAATCAAAACAGTAAACAATAAGCACAAAAATGGATTAAGAACTTACAAAACATGGACCCTAACTGCAAATAGGGGTACACCAAACAAATCCGTAGCCTATCTGTTAGATAGGCTCTTACATTACCAGAAAACATTCTAACAACACCAGAAATCCATAATCTTCATCCTTAACCCAGTGTTTGACTATCATTGACCAGAAACAAATTACCAATTTAAACATAAGCAATGAAACAAAACTACCTTTAAACTGTTGTGGAGCTTAACTGAGTTTATAAAACTTGTAAATGAAAGCTTTGAAACAGATTCATATTAATAACTTGCTTGAAAATTAAAGGATGAATGTTGAAAGCTTTATTTAATTCTGAAAATGAGTACAATTATAATACTGAAATACAAATTTAACAGGATTACACTAAAGCTACATCTAATCCTACACTAACTACCGCTATCTAAACCCTAAGCTAACCAACCTTCCAAAGGTGAATGAGGAGTGCTTTTATAAGCCAGCTGAGGTGAGAGGAGCGTGCTCAGGATCTTCTAGAACTTGGTATCTGCTAAGAATATTCCTCTTGGATCCCTGGTGACTCAATTCGACCAATCACAGCCTCTTGGTGATGTGTCTCGTCCAATCCAAGCGTGCCACTTGTAATTCCTCTTGTCAGACCTTGTCAGGGATATGGGAAGTGACCTAAATGCCCTTAATTGCTGTAAAAACAAAGGGAGATGGGGTAATTGGGGATGTGGGTAATTAGGGTTCATGTAAAGTCTGGGTGGGTGAATTGGGGAAAGGTAAAAAGAGCGCGTGGTTGTTTTTTTATTATTTATTGAATTTGGTTTGTTTAATGGTTTAGGAGAGACCGGGTATGGGGTGGTGGGCTGTGGGCTGGGGAAACTTGGGCTATTGGGTTTTAAGAAGGATCAGACTTATATGTTTATTGGTCTTGCATTGTGATGTTAGGAATAACCAAGGACTAAATGTGTACTCCTCATAAATCCAGGGACTGAATCTGTAATTTCTTCAAAGTCCTTCCAAGGGCCATTTGTGACATCATTTGATTGTTGAGGGACCATTGTAGTCATGTGAGCACATATTTGTTCCAAACTTGTAAAATCCTTTCCCGGCTTCGGCTTTTCTCACTCTTTCCAAATCCGTGCTCGTTTTGTTGGTTTTGTCTCGGTTTTTGTCCAAATTTGTATATCCATACCTGCACCATCAGAAACGCAAAAACACGTATTTCTTTGGCATTTATTAACGTTTTTGGTCTTTTTGGTCTTAAAATGACGAATAATCGATATGTGACTTTACACATATCAACGTTTAATTAAGAAAGTGACATTAACACACCGCAAGACAAAAAACTATATTAAGAGCAAAAATATTAAAATGCACCAACAAAGTGTAGTAATAATTATTGACTAAAAATTGAATGCTCGTCACATTATTTTCAATAAACTTACTTGCTAACGAATCAATAATATTAGCCCGTTTATCGGTATTACATGAAGTAAAATATTGCATGTTTAATTTGTAACGTATTATTAATATGAATGCTAAGTTTTCATTCCACCGGTGGCCGTGGCGTTGTTCTTGTTGTTGTTCTTGTTGTTGTTGTTGTTGTTGTTGTTGTTGTTGTTGTTGTTGTTGTTGTTGTTGTTGTTGTTCATTGGCCTTTTGCATATTTTGTTCTTGATACAATTTTTGTGACTTCTATATCTTTCTTTAATGCTTCTTGACGCGCTACAAAAATTAATTAGATATAGTTGATCGTTAGTAATTTAAATACAGTTAATCAATATATTGCATTTTCGATCAAAGTGAAAATGTTCGTGCATGTTCCACTTAATTGATAAGACAACGATGTGTAGGATCTCTTAAACCATTAGAGAAGATGATGTTACTACCAAACCTCCTAAGCACCATCTTTATGTTCTACATTGTTACACACACAAAACACACGTGAAATTTACATAAAACAATATAAATCAATATGCTAAATAAGTAAGACGATATGATGCTTACTTTACCACCATAATAAATAGTAGCCCAATGTGTACGCGGTGTGGAGGAAGTTGTGGTTTGTTGTGTGTGATTTTTGGCACATTATATAGTTGATAAAATATTTGTAACTCATGGACGGGAAGGTAAAAAGACTAATCACTAATTGGTGTGTTTAATTTATGCATTCATGGCATTTTTGGTTTGTATTCTTTGAGGTTTTAGGCACTAAATGTATAGGTCATATGTACTTACCACTTAAGCATGCAACCTAAACCAAGGTACTTACACATGAAGCCTCCCAATAGCAAAATCAATTCATGAAACATTTATTAACACCCCTTTGCATTTATAAGACTACTTAGTCTTTTATTATATATGATTAAACACGCTAATTAATGTTATTTTTAAAACACCCTAAAATGAATAGTACATGTTATTTTACACATTATATAAATTAATAAAACACACAAAGCTTCATACAAGCTAACAAGTTGATGGTACATATAGTTTTGATAATCGGACCGGACCAACGGGTTCAACCGGAAACCAGTGTCGCCACCGGTTCGGCTAACCAATAAAAGCCATGCAAAAATGAACCAGAGAGGACCCGTTGAAACCGATACAAACTGGTGAATCAAGTATAATCGAGATCTATTTCTTTGGTTAATCATCACAGGACACCCGCCGCCGCAACGCGCGGGTACCCTGCTATACTATATGTAAAGGAAAAACCAAAAAGTAAAAAGTGAAAAGTTAAAACAAAAAAAGAAAATGTTGAAATATATATTTCAAAAGGAAACTATTAATACACATCGAAAACCGGGTTGACCTGGGACGCTTCAAACCCGGCTGGTTGACCCGGTTTAATTTGACCCATTTTCGACCCAACCCGTCGGGTTGACTCGGTTTAAATCCACCCGTTTTTCGACCGGAATGGTTCAACCGGTTGAACCACCCGGGTCGAACCGGGTTTCAAAACATTATGTTTAATCCCCAAATCTTCAAACTTTTATTATTTTTCGTTTATAACCCATAAACCTTTTTTAATCACTAAACGATTTGTCACTATAAAATCCCGTTGCTATGCACGCGTGCTCGTCTAGTAATAGTAACATGTTTGTTCCAATTGGACTCAATAAACCGCACATCCATCAATAGAAAAGTTGTAAACAGATAAGATTTTCCAGATGGCCTATGTTTGCAATAGCAACTTCTGCCTATCAAGTATCCACTGCTACTCCTTTTTATTCTTTTAGTTTCTTTTTCTATAATTGGATTTACAAATGTACTTACCCCTGCCACCCCAAAATTTTTCTTCTTCTTCAAATGCCCCAGAGGCGGAGGTTGCCCAAAAAATTTGGGCGGATAGCTCAATAATGTGACACTTGTCCCTAGTGGTGTCCCCACCATGTACCTTCATGGTACATCTTATCATATATACTTCTTGAGCGACTAGGACCCACATTTCTTGGGCGACTTGCTTTTTTTTTTCTTTTTAACAAAAAGTGTTAAATACTTTTTTAGTCCTTGTGATTTACTTTGTATTTCATTTTTGTCTATGTCAATAATCAGTGGTAAATATAAAAGATTCAAAACCCAAATACATGAACACAAAAACACATCTCAATCTTCATCTTCATCAAAAGAAAGAAAACCATCTCCATCTTCTCTCCCTTCTCTCCACCATCGCCACCACCACCACCAAAACTCCATCGCCACCACCACCACCACCAAAACTCCATCGCTACCACCACCACCACCAAAACCTCATCAAAACCACCACCAAACCAAGATCCGGCCAGATCCAACGTTTTTAGGTCTGAACGCCATTATTTTTACCACATCAAAATAATAGAAGAATCATCAAAATGGGGAATTCTTAACCTACTCAACATATACCAAATCGAAAACATAAAAGAAAATATTTTATGTAACATACTCCTTATACAAGTTGAGAAGATTACTGGATTAGGGTTTATCCGGCGGTGACTTTGACGGTAGCGACTTTGACGGTGGGACTTTGACGATAGCGAGATCCGGCAACGGAGGCGGCAGATAGATCTGGCGTAGTGGTAAATTGGTTACGGTGGTTATATTACGGTTGTGATGATGATCATTGATGATGTGGAGGTGAATCATTATAGTGGGCTGCAATTGGCATGAGGTGGTGGTGGGAACAAAGATGGTGGCGGCGGCAGCTTCTGTAACCAAAGATGGGAACAAAGATGGGAACAAAGATAGAAACTAAGAACCAGATGGGGATTTGAAAGAGGAGATCTAATTTATGATTATGAATGGTAAAAAAGCAAAAAAAAAAAAAAAAAAATTAGTAAAGCAAAAAAATAAATCGAAGAACCCAGGTTGATGAATGAATGAGTAAAGCAAAAAAAATGGATGGATGGAATTAATAGAGGTTTTGGAATTAAAATTATAAAGGATTTGGAATTGATAGACCAAAAATGAAATAACAATCAAACTACAAGGATAAAAAATGTAACTAACATTATTATTAACTTTTTTTACAAAAAGACAAAAAAATACAATTCGCCCAAGAATTGTGGGACCAGTCGCCTAAGAATTTACCTGCTTTAAGTGGTACTTGTAAGGTACATGGTGGGGACACCACTAGGGACAAGTGTGTAAACGTTTAATGAGGAATCGTATATTTCATTGATGCTAATCACGATTACAAACCACATATAAATAACTATCATCGGTACATTCTAGACTAGGGTTACATGGGCTTGAGCCCGATTACATATTGCAGGCTAACACTCCCCCGCAGTCGAAGCGGGAGGACACCGGACACTGAGACTGAAGCGAAATTCTTCAAACAGAGGGGATGGTAAGCCTTTCGTAAAAATATCCGCATACTGATAATGTGAAGGAACATGAAGCACCCGAACCTGACCAGTAGCAACCAAGTCTCGAACAAAATGAATATCGATCTCAATGTGCTTCGTACGCTGATGCTGATACCATGTAAACGTTTAATGAGGAATCGTATATTTCATTGATGCTAATCACGATTACAAACCACATATAAATAACTACCATCGGTACATTCTAGACTAGGGTTACATGGGCTTGAGCCCGATTACATATTGCAGGCTAACAAAGTGTCACATTATTGAGCTATCCGCCCAAGTTTTTTGGGCAACCTCCGCCTCTGGGGCATTTGAAGAATTTTTTTTTTTTGGGGTGGCAGGGGTAAGTACATTTGTACTTTTGGGGTAAATCAAGGTTTTTCCCTTTATATAATAACTGATTGTTTGATACATTCGTAGTCCCACATCACCCATAACCAGAGGAGATGATGATGGGTATTTAAAAGTATAGGCTTTTGATCACTGGACGCGTTTTGATACAATGTATGGATTTGTACCAAGAACAAATGCGTTAGGTAAATGTCCCAAAGTGGGCAATATTCTTCACTTCTTAAGTGAATAGTGAAACGGATGATGACATTGTTCATGCTTTTCCAAATATGTATTATAAACACCCTTAACTCATGATTAATGCTGTGTTGTAGATTGAAGGCGCGTATCTTGAAGATGCTAAGAGTCTCAAAATTGGGATGCATTTTCTCTTTCGGCAGGTACCAACACTTTTTTTAATCAGTCGGGGTACATTTATTCGTCCACCTTTTTTTCAATGTGTAAACTAGTTTCCTTTTATGTTTCTTGATTTGTTCATAGAAATGGTGACAGTGGATTTGTAGCTGATGACCATTACCATTGATATATGGTATCTATGTTTTACCTATTTCTAAGGGTTAATGGCATGTAATAGCTACATACTTTCCCACTTGTGCCATTATCAGATACCAACCCAAAATATTACAACAATACCCTACAAACTTTCATATTTTTGTGTCGATATCATCATTTGACCTACAAAATTGGGTAATCATATTCCGGTCATCTTCTCCACTTCTTCCGGCCACTTTTTGGTGATCTTTTTCCGGTGTGTTCCATTATCCGGTCATCTTCTCCACTTCTTCCGGCCACATAGATGCCATATCATTCCCGGTCATCTTTTCTAATTTTTCCGACCATCCTCTTCGGGTGGTCGTCTCTAATTTCCGGCCATTTTTAAAACCACCCAAGAAACTTAAATTTAAATCTACACTAAACTTGGTGGCGAATATCATTGTACTTGTTTTGATAATTATATACCAGATAGCGTAGTGAGCGTGTTTAGAGAGAGATACAATTGTAGTTATTACCTGTATTCGTTTTCGTCTAATTTTGTCTTATACTAGTAAAAGAATTGAAAGGATTTTGTTGTTTACACGTATTTATCTGTGATTTGAGTTGGCTAATGTTTCTCCTTTAATTGAACCTGCACATTTTACCAACAATGCATCCTCAATTTTGACCGAGTGTGTTTATGGTGGTTACTGCCGGATATGAATGAAGAAGATGAAAAAAAAAATAGATAAAAAAAAAAATTAATATTTAATTTTAACCTGTGTAGCCGGTTGACAATCATGCCACGTAAGCAAACGTATGATAATGAAAAAATTTTATAAAGTTTGATGGGTATTGTTGTAATATTTTGGGTTGGTATCTGATAATGGCACAAGTGGGAAAGTATATAGCTATTACATGCCATTAAACTGACCAACCTTTGCAGGAAGATATTGAGATCATACAATATCTTGGTGTAGATGCTTACCGTTTCTCTATATCATGAGAAAGAATTCTTCCAAGTATGATAACAATTAACAACTAAAAAGACCATTAAAAACGGTCATATATTTTCGTTGCTTGATCAAAGTTCTTTTTGATTTGTATTAGGAGGAAAATTTGATGAAGTTAATGCAAATGGGATTATGTTCTATAACAGAATCTTAAACTAAATCTCACTCTGAGGTAACGTGGCAGCTCTCTTTACATCAAGTATTTGACCTTATGGAAATTCGACACATTAACCTTAAATTTCTAAGTAACACAGGAATTAAACCATTTGTTACTATTTATCATCATGATTTTTCTCAAAAACTTCAAGATCCTTATGGCTCTTAGCTCAGCCCGTTAATGCATGTAGAAAGAATTCATCATCTTTTCATTTCAATTAAACTAAAATTCTCCTTCTAAAACAAACACCAAAACAAAAATTATGTAATTTTTTGCAAAGAAGATTATGTCCATTATGCAGAAACATGTTTCAAGTACTTTGGTGACCGAGTGAAGCATTGGTCAACAAACGAAGTGGAAACTTTATTCAAATTGACTAACCAAATACGAAACCAAATTCAAAGGTACACATGTAAACAATTCTAAATCATGTTCCTTTGACTCTCTAAAGTCTATGTGCATTTTGGTGAAATGATGTGTGCAGGATATTCTGAACCAACCACACCCGAGACACTTCAAGACGCACTTCAAGATGTCAAGATAATTGAATTTTACAAAATGTACCTGTCGTCTATGGCACAACTCACAAGCAATCAGGTAATCATATCGTATTCGTGAATGACTTTTTTTTTATCTGGCCAAATAATAACAAAATCGGGCATCTTGCAGGGATGGTGCTGATGTAAGAGGCTATTTTGTGTGGACTTTGATGGATGACTTCGAATGGATTATTGGGTATGGAACGAGATTTGGATTGTACTACATTCATCGTCAAAAAAATTGCAGACTCGTAAAGATTTTTTGTAACAACTTTTTTTAGTTGTAAGTTGATTTTATATTAGTAAAATATATAACACAACAATGTGCATTAGAATAAATAAAGCTAATTTGTTTTTCTAATTTGTTATTAATTAAGTACTTTTGTAAATGTATGATTAATCTGTTATGTTATTCTTGCTTATTGTTCATGTAATTAAACAACTAAAAATAAAGTAGTAGTCTGTTATTGACCGAATAAAAGACGTTAACAAGCCAGTAATTGTCCTTTGTTTGTTTTGTCATTCTGTCACTTTCCTCGTGTATTGTAATTTGTAAGGGTCCGTTTGGTTTGTAGATGGGTTTAGGATTATGATTAGGATTAGGATTTGAATTTGGATTTGGATTTGGATTTGGAGAGAGAATATATATTATAAAATAATTTAAACTATTAATAAAAAAATAATAATAATAATTTTATGTAAAATAACTAAAGGAAAGTGGTAAATATGTGGTCCACGTTTCATGTCAGAAAAGATATACATAATCCCTACCCCCTTAGTGGGTTTTGAAGATGCCCATGAATATGGGGTTTTGGTGGGCCCGATGGAATGCATTTTTCAATCCAAACAATTGATTTGAACTAAACCCCACGTT
>LBNU01026989.1:18006-35220 GCA_014162995.1 Artemisia annua | reverse complement strand
CCTTAGACCTATTAGATTAGCTTTTCTATCCTAACGAACACTATTCCCTGTGAGAGAACGATCAATCCCCCGTACTTACCACTATCCTATACTACATCGGTCAGGTACACTGCCTGGTGGGGTTGTAAGCCTCTTGAGATCCCTCGAGAGGTAAAACCTGTTGTAAGGTCACAAAACCATGCATTAATAAGTTTGGTATGTTGAGCTGCATAAAACTTGGTTAGTAATAAACATACCAGCACTTACAAGTTCGGACTTCGAGATCGTCAACAGCATAGTGTGAAGACTTTCTCTAATCCTTACCAAGGTCGTTCCTAATCGGATGCCCTCGAAAGGGCTTTCACTGACATACCGAAGTACACCAACGATTAGGTGAGTCGCTGGAGATCACCCCACGACTGTAGACCTTTTGAAACACCACCGCGAACACTAAGCGTAATCCACAAGAGATTACCGAAGTGACCTGCTGTCAGGGCTGTTTGATGTTGACCCTGGCAGGAGTTTCCACTCAATCACTGGGAAATACATATGTATATTCCCTCATAAGTGTTCTTGGCAGATTGCTAAGATCTGCGTAGGACTCAAAATATTACAGCTGGTGTCCTTAATGTTGAACAACCAGTGTAGAAATATCAAGTGTTCCTATGAGATCTTTTGATGCATCTCGTGGTTCTAGACTCGATAAGTGCAATTTGGTTATCCTATGCGGAGACTAGGGAGGGCTCTCCTGTTTCAATATCAACTAGCTCTAAGAGACAAGTCGATAGATTACACCGGTTCCCCGTGAGAATGAAGCAAGCTCTTTTAAGAGAACTTGAGTGGCTGGAAGGTTTAGTGCAGTGCGTCACTGGGTCCATGACGTCTTTTCTTCAATACCGATGTTACCTTAGTAACAATCAGTAGCATATGAATTGAACCCGGTTTCTGCCCTAAGGTTGAATAATTGGAGGGCTATTTCTTTTCACCCTTTCTCATTTCATTTCTTTTTAATTCTTCAACCCCTTCAGTGCTTACCGAGACTTCATTTACTAGAACCTTGTTGGGTTTGTTCCAGTCCTAGCTCAGTCTCAGTCGGCACTCTTCCCTTTCTCACTTTTCTCCTTTTTTCAATCATTCCTAAGGACTTCTAATCTATCTATTGGATTGTCCCTGGGAAGATCCCTCCGGTTCTGGTGGATCATGGGAGCATATACCTAACCTTACCATACTTATAACTCCATGCTTTAAAGTAAAGTGGTCGGTCTTTTGGTATCTTTCAACAATCGCCATATAACCAAATCATTGAAAATTCTCTCAAAGTGTTTATGATAAAGAAGCACATTTTGTTCACACTTTGAGAGTTTTATCAATTTTTCAAATGCTCCCCCTTAACATGTGCTCATAGGTTTAAGATAGAAATTTGCACATGTCGGGGTGAGTCGCACTTTTGAATTGATCTACTCTTAATAGACATATACCCTAGGGACACGTTGCTTAGTTCAAGGGATCCATTATCAGTTTTTAGGTGATAACTAGCCCTAATAACTAACTTGAAGTTGTTAACATTCCTTAAAAAGGAAGTTAGACCCGTCAAAGTATACATCTAAGAAGAGCTTCTCGAAACGGTACTTTCTACTTGGATAAATCCTTTCGAATTCTAACTTTTGTGTTTCGTCAATTCATGAGTCAAATTCTGAGTCATAATCAATTCACGGTTTCTACATGTTATTGTAAAAACACACGAAAGACTCTTAGCCACTTGCTCCCCCTCAATATGTGCCTTGATGAATACAATTTGAAAGTTTTAAAAACTTTAGCAAATACGGGAGAGCGTACATTTGAGATCATTAATTCACCATTTATTCACTTGCTCCCCCTCAATATGTGCTTTGATTAAAATTTAAAAACTTCAAGAATTTTAGCACATACGGGAGAGCGTACCTTTGAGTCCAAAAACATCACGTTTAAAATCAGATTTCATATTTAAATCACATTCTCTCCCCCAATCAAAAAATTTCAAATCTTTTGAGATTTTGTGATCCCAATTGATTTAAATGATTTTAGAAGAAAATTTGGAGAAAATGTGATAAAAGTTTTAACATTTACTAATTTTGAGACATTTTTTTTTCACTGCTGCTGGTGCACAAAGTTTTTAAAGGTGCAGAAATTTTGAGCAAATACGCTCCCCCTCAATTAATGACCCGTTTTCAATATAACGTGTTTTGGTCATTAAGTTGAGCGGCAAGGTATTTGTGAAAATTTAAGTCCAATAGCCACCTTGTAAACCACAAAAACTCTCTTGAAGAATCATAAAGAGAGAGATTTCGGGATGAAAGAAGACTTCTCTTCTTTTACTAGAATAATGCACTGAAGCGTACAATATTTCGGAGAAACATGGATATAAAGTAATCCAAGCCCGAGTGAACATCACCCGGTTAGAGGAACAACCGTCTTTTTGGCGACGTGTTTTCCCCATAGATAAGAGCGGGTTGCTATCTAAAGTAATAGCAAACCATTATGACATGTTTAAGATGAAACTATTTTTGGTATTTTTTATGTATTTCAGATTTTTATGGTTTTTCTAGGTTTTTATATTTTTGTATTTTTCTTTTAGGTTTTAATGACTATGTACGAGGATATTTGAAGCGAATCCATTACTCATCATTATCCTCCTGTAGACTTTTGAGTGACTCAGGAGAGATACTCTTCATTCCAAGACGAGGAAGAATGAATTGAAACCGTTCTCTAGGAAGTGCTTTAGTGAAGATGTCAGCCAGCTGAAATTCTATCCTCACAAAGTAAGGTTCCACGATTCCCTTTTCCACTTGTTCTCTGATGAAATGGTGTCGAATATCAATGTGCTTTGATCTTGAGTGCTGGACGTTGTTGTAGGAAAGAGCAATGGCACTTTTGTTGTCACAGTACATCGGAACTTTGTTGAATACAAAACCATAATCAGATAATTGAGACCTCATCCAAAGGATTTGAGCACAGCAAGATGACATGGCAATGTATTCAGCCTCAGTGGAGGAGATCGAGGTACTCATTTGCTTCTTTGATGACCAGCTAACCAGCTTGTCTCCTAGAAATTGAGCACCGCCCGACGTACTTCGACGAGTATCTTGACACTCTGCATGATCAGCATCAGAGTAGGCAGTGAGAGCCATAGCCGTGTCTTTAGGGTACCAAAGGCCCATGTGAATCATCCCTTGAAGGTACCTGAAGACCCTTTTGACTGCTTCTAAGTGCTTTTTGGTAGGTTTGGATTGATAGCTAGCACACGTGCAAACTGGAAATAAGAGATCTGGTCTGCTTGCGGTGAGGTACATCAATGATCCGATCATGCTTCGGTAATTGGTTTGGTCAACTGGAGCCCCCTCAACATCCTCATCCAGTTTTGACCTCTCTATCATTGGGGTGTCAACAGAGTCACATGATTCAAATCCAAATTTCTTCAAGATTTCAGTAGCATACTTGGATTGATTGATGAAGATGCCGTGAGGATTTTGAGAGATTTGCAACCCCAAGAAGAATGACATTTGCCCCATCATGGACATTTGGAATTCTGTACTAATTTCTTGTGCAAACCGATCACACTCCAATGGATCTGAAGATTCGAAGATAATGTCATCCACATATATCTGAACGTGGAGTAGATGCTTGCCCGACTTTCTGGTGAACAATGTAGGATCAACCACACCCTTGGTGAATTTGTTGGCTAGAAGGAATTTGGATAGAGTGTCGTACCAAGCTCTGGGTGCCTGTTTCAGTCCATAAAGTGAATTTTTCAAGCGATAGACATGATTCGGGTATTCAGGATTAACAAACCCCTCTGGTTGGCTTACATACACTACCTCCTTTAAGTGACCATTAAGAAACGCAGTCTTCACATCCATTTGGTAGACAATCATATTCTGACTAGCTGCTGTTAGGATCATAGTTTTCAACTATTCAGTCAAGTCTCGGTCATTTCAATAAATGTAATAGGTTGCTAGTATTATCACTTTTATTTACGTTTTAGCTTAATACTCGTATGGTTATAAGACGAGATCAATAAATGTCCAATGGGCCTCAAAGCCCATACGTCTAGATGATAGGAAAGGAAGGGAGTGTTGCCCTATCCTCCTCCTATAAATAGGACGCTATGTAACTCTTTAATATTGTTGGTTATTTTCATATCTTAAGGAAACTCTTGTTCTTTCATCTTTCATATTGATCTTAATCAACCAAGTCTATTTCTCATCTCATTTCTCTCATTTGAATACTTGTGTTTACTAATATGGTGACCTAACAAGTGGTATCAATCGCTAGAAGAAGGTGTAGTTTATTTTTTTTTGGTATACGCCCCTCAAACATGTTTTTTACCTCGTTAACATCAAAAAGATTGCAACTTTCTTGCTTCTTTTGTGTTTTTATCACATATTTGATTACAAACTTGTGTTAGAAACCAAAACAAACAACAAAGTTTCAAAATTTTTGGGTTTTTTAAGATTCGTACAAACTTGTACTATTTATCGAAAATTTTATAATTTTTGTTAAAAAGTTCAAGTTTGCAACTTTCATTAAGATTTCATCATTTTAATGCTAGTTGTACAAGAATCTTGGATTAAAAACTCGTTTTAGGCTTGCTTTTTCACAAAAGAAAAATCTGCGTTTTATCGAGAACCTCTAAAACCCCAATTTATCGAGAACCTCTTAAACCCCATTTTATCGAGAACCTTAAACCCTCTTTTATCGAGAACCTTCGATATTACTACCTAAGTGTTTTTGTTGCTTACTCAGTGTTTTTCTCTCTTGTATAAGAAAGAAAACACTTCGACTTATTGGATAGTTTCGTTATTGTATAATCTCGAAACTTTGGATTTCTTTTATCGAAAACTTAGGTTATCGAGAACCTTATAAGTTATCGAAATCAATCTCTTGTTTTCGAAATCTTATAATTCTATCGAAATTAACTTAAGTGCCATCGAAAAGAAACTCTGTCTCACTTTCACCAAAGATCTCGATAATTGTCTCCAACATTTCTCGATAAATTACCTTTATCGAGAATAACGCGAGTTATCGAAATCTTCCTTGGTTTATCGAGAACTTTTGTTTCTTGGGATTATTTGGACTTTAACCGTTTATCGAAATCTTCCAATTGCCAAGCATCGAAATCTTAGTTACTTTTGGGGATTAAGCTTTTGTACTATACCTTCTACAAGATCCATAAACCACAAGTTATCAATCATGTCTCAACCACCGTACTTTAACCCGTTTCAAGCACAACCATATCATCAACTGCAACAATTTCGTCAGCAACAACAAGCTCAACAATATGCACAATCATATTCACAGCCAAGTCAAATGTATTCTCAGCAACATGCCATGATGCATCAATTTCAACCTCAAACTTTACCAATGCTACAACAAATCACTACAACGCCAAAACAGTCTCACTGGTTTGATCAGATGTGTGAGGTCATTACTACTCAACAATCGAGGCATGAAGCAGGTTCACTTGACACACCACCAATGTTGACACCGGGTAACTATGTCCAGTGGTCAAGCCGATTCCTTAGATTTCTTGATCTCAAGAAACCCCATGGCAGATACCTTAGGAAGGTTATCATGGAAGGTCCATTTGTACCACCTCTCAACACTGTTCCTGCTAATGACAATGCTGTTCCCCCTAGACCTGAGTCTTCAACAGCTTTACCTGAAACACGTCTCACTGCTGAACAAATTCTTCATAAGGAAGCGGACGAATATGCCATGAGCTACATTCTTCACAGCATACCAAATCCTATCTTTCGCAGTGTTGATGCTCAAAAAAATGCTAAGGCCATGTGGGAACACGTTCATCTACTAATGGAAGGAACTCAATTGAATCAGGAGGATATGGAATCCAAACTTTACATGGAATACACACACTTCATGATAGAGCCAATGGAATCACTTGAGTCATACTATCACCGCTTCACCAATATCATAAATGACCTCGACAGACACAACATCACACTACCAAAGATTGCCGTGAACACTAAGTTTCTTGGGTGTCTTGGACCGGATTGGCAGCGTTATGTGACATTTGTTCGTCAAGCAAAGAATCTTCATGATGCACCATATGGATTGTTGTATGATTATCTCAAACACCATGAGTCAGAAGTAAACAAAGACCGTGCTCAGAGAGGAAACCTTTCACCGTCTCCAACATCAAACTCATTAGCATTGGTTGCTCATTCACATGTTCCGAATTCGTCCATGCAACTTCCAGATTACTCAGTTGAACAGAATCACTTCAATTACCCTATTCAGAATAAGACTTCATCGTATGATCTCTCTTCACAACAACAACCAACACAACTTGAATTATCACACACCAATGATCCCTTGTACCAATCACATGATGATGATGATGACGAGGACTTCAATAGCCTTAATCAGGGGATAGCACTCATTGCTAGAGCTTTCAGCAAATTTTCTAACAAGTCCAACAATCGTCTCCGATCATCGTCTAATACAAGGAATCAAGCTGTAATTCATGATGGCCGTGTTGAGGTTCAAAACCGTAATAGTGGGAGATTCAATTCTGGTGGTTACAGTTCTGGACAAAGGTTTAACAACAATGGAGGAAACTTCAGGAACAACTCTGGTTCATCTCAGAAGAAGGTTGATTTTGGGGATAATGTGAATGATACTTCAGGGAATCAGATCATTAAGTGCTTTAACTGCAATGGAGTCGGTCATATGGCTACTGCATGTCCTTCTCCAAGAACTCAGGGCAGTAAGTATCACAAACAGCAACTTCTATTAGCTCTTCAGGAAGAAGCTAGAGGCACAAATAAACTAAATGACAACAGCTTCATGGCCAATGCTCAGTCTGATGATGACATGGAAGATCTCGAAGCTAATGCTGCTGTTATGCTTATGGCCAACATGCAGGAACTCCACATCACTGAATCAGGTCCAGTATATGATTCTGACACTCTGTCTCAGGTAAACGACTTTAATTCATGCCTTATACATGATATTGTCACCCCATCTGCATCTGCATCTACATCGAAACAATCGGTTCAAAATGATGCATTGTTCTCTACAGACGAAAATTATCAATTGGACACAGTTGTTACATTTGATGATGATCAAATTAACTCAGATGTCTCAATTGATGATTCTCACACTAATCATGTAAACGACAACAATGCTCATCTTAAACCCCTTGCTTCTATGACTGATCCAGATTCAGACCTTCGGACACTTCTCATGGCCAGTCAATCTCAAAATATAAAATGTCAAGAATTAAATGCGAGATTGAAAGAGAAGAATGCATCATTGTCTAGGGATCTCGAGTGTTTGAATATACAATTAAATAACGCTGTTAAACTCATTGATAACGAAAAGAGCTTTGAAAATGCTTTTAAAGAATCTTATCGTCGTGAAAAGGATCTCGAATTTCAAATTGGCAACATAATGGAATCTAAAAATGATTTAGCTTTACAACTTGAACAACAAGCTTTTGTACATAAACAACAAGTTGCTCAACTCGAAGATGTCATTTTGCAAACCAAAAATGAGTTGTCAACTTGTCAAGCGGATTTTCAGGAACATAAACAGATTTCAAGGGATAGAGTTAAATCATATTTAGATGAAATTGTTGAATTGACGAGTCAACTCAAAGAGTTTCAGAATGTTGTATATAAAACTGGTAATTCAATTACAACCATTCATAAACTTTCTGTAAAACGGTCAAACACCGGCCATGGTTTTGCCATTGGTAGTGAATCACCCAGTTTTTTAAACAAAGCACTCACCGAGATTCCGAAGATATATAGTGCAAACCATTTCTTTGATGATACTGTTATTCGTGCTGTTGTTTATGATCGTGAGGAAGAATTGGAAATAGAGGACGAGACTCGATCTAAAATGGAAAATGTTGATTTCAACAAACCTTTTGATTACTCAAAAATGCCTTCTATTAATGAAACTTTTACACCTCAAAAAGAGAATGTTGAACAACCGTATTTTATATTACCAGAAGATCTTCCTTCTTATAAAGCTTCCCTCACACCAGTAGTTCAAAACAATGGTCTTTTAACTAAACCAGAAAATGTTCAACCTCTTCCTAAAACGTGCAAGATACTTCGGTATTTCCAAACGTTTATGGAAGATATTGAATTTTTACAAGATGCTGTTGATCGTAATTCAGAAATCACTGTTTTCACATTTATTGCTCCTCATGAGCGTGAACGGCGAGAGGTGTTTCAAAAACAATTTTTACCTCACGTTCAACATCTACGATTATGTGCTGAACTCTGGGAACAGGATCTTCAAAAAGAAGTGTCTTCAATGATGGATATTTTTCAAGAAACAGAAAAATCAATTTCATTTTATCAACGTCAAAATCAATTTTTGCAAAATGAAAATGATCGTCTCATGGAACGTGTCCTCAATTATGATATTATATCTGTGGTAATGAATTCTCTTTATGAATGTGGTACTGATATGCTTGTTTCTGAACATTGTGATGATATTGGGTTGTTGAATAAAACTGTTGAGACATTAAAAAATGAGAACATGAATCTCCGACAACAAAATGATGATGTGCAGAAAAAACTTTCAGATGAAATCTTTCAACTCAACAAAAAACTAGAATGGTGTCAAAACCAAAGTCTTGTTTTTGAACTTGAATTGCAAAATCTTAAAACTTCGACATCTTTTTCAAATGAAAATGAGGAACTTAAAAGTCAGATTTCTAAATATGAGAAAGAGATTGCTGATGTGAGGTTGGCTAGCTAGTGAAAGCAAGAACCTCGGGTCGTAGTCCCAACGAGGGTTGAATGGATCTCGTCGTTCAAAACCGTGAGTTATGTGATGTGAATGGGTTTAAAAGATGATTTGTGTTTTAGTTACGCTACTAAACTTTTATTTAAAACTTAAAAGAAGTAAGACTTGTTAAAGAGAATTAAAATAAACGAGAAAAGAAAACATAAACGTGAAAAGAAATAAAAGAAAGAAAGAAAGGCTAAACAAAATAAAAGAAAGAAAAGAAAATTAAGAACGGAAAATGTTTTTAGGTTTACAGATTGAATTAATAAAAGTAAAGAAAAGAAAATGTTTAAAAGAAAATAAAACAAGTGAAAAGAAAAATAAACTAAGTTAAAAGAGTTTAAAGAAAATTCGGCAGAGTAACGTTAAGAAAAGAACTAAACAAAACTTCACTCGATTAAACGATGAAGTTAAGAAAAGTCTAACTCGACTTATAAAAGAAACAAGAATGGAAAATTAGAAAACTAGACTTGACTTCAAAAGAAAAATGAAAATGATACTCGCAACTCAATGGACCATACTCGCTAAATCAAACACAATACTCGCAAGAAAAAAGGACAGCCAAGTTCATACTCGCTATCTATACTTTACTTACTCGCAAACAAGGGA
This sequence comes from Artemisia annua, assembly GCA_014162995.1. Taxonomy (NCBI): domain Eukaryota; kingdom Viridiplantae; phylum Streptophyta; class Magnoliopsida; order Asterales; family Asteraceae; genus Artemisia; species Artemisia annua. Next base: position 25,824 of record LBNU01026989.1, on the reverse strand, counting down.
AACCAAACTCGCTAGGACCAAAAGCCATACTCGCTAACAAAAGTGACTCATACTCGCAAGAATTGAACATACTCGCTAGGACTCATGTGATACTCGCTAATACAAAAAACCATACTCGCTATTATGCAAAGGAACATACTCGCTAACTAGAACATGGACCATACTCGCTAACTACTAGCCTTACTCGCTAGCTTAAATAGCTCATACTCGCTGGATTGAAATCAATACTCGCTAGACTCAACACGAAACACAAAAACTCGCTAGACCCTAATCTTATACTCGCTAGAACTTTTTAAAAAAAAATAGATTTGGACTTTTTTAACGTGAGAAAATTAAAACAACAAAAATCTAATAAAAGCTTTAATGAAAAACACTTTTTTAAAAAACTAAATAAGCTTAATAAGCTCAAATAAGCCACGACAAGGGTTACAAGCCCTAGCTTATTTATGCTATTCGAACCAAAACAAAAACCATGCAAAGGTGATGAAAAAAATTATAAAAGCTTGTGGAAAGATTAAGAAAGAACTTGTAAAGATTAAGACAATAAAGATTAAATGACAATAAGTAAATTAAGACATGAAAATTAAAAGTGCATTAAAAATAAAACTTACATTAAAATAAATGACAAGAAAATAAATGACATAAAATTAAAAGGAAATTAAAGACTAAAATAAAATCAAGACTAGCTTCATAATGAAGCTTGGGGTTTCTATTTAAAGGATCCAAGGTGGTACCCTTTTTACATCTAGCCCCCTTAACTCATATTGTTTATGAAATGACACATAAACTTCTATTACACTACTAAACGACTTCTAAAGAGTAAACTTTAGTCCTTGTAATCTTGAGGAAATATGTTGACGAGTCTTCAAAAAGTCTTCAATGATATAAAAGTGATCACTTGCTCGAATTTGGGAAGCTTATATATGATAATCATCTTTAATCTTCGATTACGTGTCTCTTTCATATTCATGAGCTTTTAAGTAATGAAAACATCGTCACGGGCTTTACTTAAGCAAATTTCATCGTTGACTCGGCTTCTTGACTCTTTTTCAAATCCCGTGCTCGTTTAGGGCTTTTTGGTTGGTTTTCATGCCATTTATGCAATATCCTTTCCTGCACAGTCACAAACACGAAAACACTATATCTTTGGCGTTTCACGTTAGTTTTTGGTCTTTTTATCACTTAAACTAAGGTCAAAAGTATGTGTAAAATAGCACATACCAATTGCTGAATTGCAAGAAGTAACAGATTTTTGGCAAAAGAGTCGAGATGAATATTTCTACTTAAACCGAAAGCTTGACAGCACAATTCAGGACAAAACGCACATCATTATTGAATTGAAGGAGAAAATTAAAAATCTTGAAAAGAAAAAGTCTGCAAATACTAAGATTGTTGCACCAGAAAAACATAGGACAGATAACACTAGTAACGATACAGCTATTCATAATTCTAACATGAGTTCTTCCACCTCTCCAGGACTAGTTATCCCTCCTAGCGTTAGCAGATCCAAGCACCAAAAAGAGAAAAAGAAGAATAGGAATTTGCGACGTAAGAGAGAGAACTTAAAAGCTATGGAAGTAGAAGCTCACCCTAGGAATTTGAATAATAATCATGTTACTATAGATTTAGATTGTGATTTGGCAACTTGTAATCCGAATCTGTCTGTAACGAATGATGTATCTCGTACTTCTTTATCGTTTAATGCATCTTGTGTGTTTTGTCGTAAATCTATGCTATCTGGTGATCACTCTAAGTGTGTTGCTACTTCTCTTTTAACACGTCTTAAGAAACTTACAAAAGGCAAAAAATCTAGGCCCACTACTGCTTCCAAATCTAAGCTAGGATTAACGCCCCCTGTAGTTTCTGAGGATGTAGTTGCTACCCCTGTAGTTAAGCCCAGCAATCCTAAGAACTTGCCTTCACTTAGCGAATTCACTAAGAAGAAAGCGCAATCTAGTTGGAAGTGGCAGCGTTGGTTAACTAAGATGCATAATTTTGCTTGGATTCCTAAAGTTGTTATATCATGTGTTTCTAACCAACCGGAACCCACTACTTCATCGGGTTCCACCCTTACCATTGTGCCATCGTCGTCTCCTTCGTGTGATGCAGGTGGTGCAAATCATTCTCTGGATTGTTGATAGCGGATGTACCCGACATATGACAGGCGATCTCAAACTGTTAAGAAACTTTGTATCAAAGTTCATTGGTACTGTCAGATTCGGGAATGATCACTTCGCTGCTATTATGGGGTATGGAGATTATGTCAGTGGGAATATTGAAATCAGCCGTGTATACTATGTTGAAGGTCTTGGTCACAATCTCTTTTCAGTCGGTCAGTTTTGTGACGGTGACTTAGAAGTTGCATTCAGGGAGAAAACTTGTTTCGTACGTGATCTACAAGGGAACGATCTAATGTCCGGCACTCGCAGCAACAGTCTTTATACCATTTCAATGTCTGATATGATTGCTTCCTCTCCCATCTGCTTACTTTCTAAGGCCGAATCTACAAAATCATGGTTATGGCATAAACGAATGTCACATCTCAACTTCAAAACCATGACTGATCTGGCTCGACACAAATTGGTTGAAGGACTCCCCAGATTCAGATACGCTAAAGATCACCTTTGTCCTGCTTGTGAACAAGGAAAGAGCAAACGTGCACATTTTGCTTCAAAACAAGAACCCAGTACGGATCATGTTCTTCAGCTATTACATATGGATTTGTGCGGACCAATGAGAGTACAAACGATCAACGGGAAACGTTACATTCTTGTCATAGTAGACGACTTCTCAAAATGGACTTGGGTCTACTTTCTTCGTACTAAAGACCAAGCTCCATCCATGATAGTCACTTTTCTCACCAAAATTCAAGTTCAGCTTAGAAACACCGTCAGAACCGTCAGAACAGACAATGGAACTGAATTCAAGAATCAAACCCTTCGGGATTATTTTGAGAAGGTAGGTATTGTTCATCAAACATCTATTGCTCGGACTCCCGAACAAAATGGCGTGGTCGAAAGACGAAACCGTACTTTAGTGGAAGCCGCCCGCACAATGCTGATCAATGCACAACTACCAGACTATCTTTGGGCAGAGGCCGTCTCAACAGCATGTTATACCCAGAATCGATGTATGATCAACAAACGACACAATCGCACACCATATGAACTTGTCCACAAACGTAAGCCCAATGTTCAACACCTTCATGTCTTTGGTGCACTATGTTACCCGAACAACGATCGTGATGACTTTGGAAAGCTTAAAGCTAAGGCTGATGTAGGAATCTTTATTGGTTATTGTGAAAATTCTAAGGGGTTTCGGATATACAACCGTCGGACCAGAGAGATTCAAGAGACTATACACGCTAATTTTGATGAGCTCACTGATATGGCTTCTGAGCGCAACAGCTTAGGACCCGAACTTAACCGTTTAAATTTCCCAGATCGTTCAGATGCACCTTTACCTTTAACCCGTCAAGAATTGGAAACGCTGTTCACTCCACTGTTTGATGACTCTTTTGAGATTCGTGCACAAAATGTATCCACCGATTCCGCTGCTCAAACTGCCACTATTCCAGTGCCTGATACACCCGTTACTACAACTACTGTAGAAACTGATGCACCTCCAACAGATTCACCAACAGCAGATGAACAGACAGACTCCAACTCATACAATGCACCTGAAGATCTGAATCAACTTGAAGTACCCGAACCTGCAAATTACGATCCCAATGCATTCTTTAATCCGTTTGCACCGACTCCCAACCTTTCCGATATTCCAGAGTCGTCAACACGGGACTTGGAATCGACTAATGTGCAGCAGTTCCATAACCCTCACCCTTCAACACATCATTGGACACGTGATCACCCAATTGTCAACATTATTGGTAATCCCCAAGCTCCAGTGATGACTCGACAGAAACTTCACTCCGATGCCGAACACTGCATGTATGCACTCACCATCTCTCATGCCGAACCAAAAAGCATCAAGGAAGCAATGACACATGATAATTGGATTGAGTCTATGCAAGAAGAATTCGACCAATTCAAGAGACTAGAAGTCTGGGAATTAGTTGAAAGACCGGATGGAGTTTATGTGATTGGACTTAAATGGATATGGAAGAATAAGTTGGACGCAGAAGGTAATGTCATACGCAACAAATCCCGATTGGTAGCTAAAGGTTATAGTCAGGAGGAAGGAATCGACTTTGAAGAATCTTTCGCACCCGTGGCTAGACTTGAAGCTGTACGGATTTTTCTGGCATACGCTGCTCACAAAAACATGATCGTGTACCAAATGGACGTCAAAACAGCATTTTTGAATGGTCAGTTACGTGAGGAGGTATACGTCAGTCAGCCGGAAGGATTTGTAGACCCAGAGCATCCGAACCATGTCTATCGACTTAAGAAGGCTCTCTACGGTCTCAAACAAGCCCCCAGGGCATGGTATGACAAACTTACTGCTTTCTTACTTGCTAATGGTTTTACCAAAGGTTTGATAGATCCAACTTTATTTATCCAAAGACACGGGGAAGACGTTTTAATCGTACAAATTTACGTAGACGACATTATTTTTGCATCTACTAACAAAAAGTATTCTAATGCTTTTGCAAAATTAATGAAACTAAACTTTGAAATGTCAATGATGGGTGAACTTACGTTCTTTCTAGGATTACAAGTTCATCAATCTCCCCGTGGTATTTTCCTAAGTCAATCAAAATATGCTCTTGAAATAATAAAGAAACATGGAATGACCAGTTGTGACACATACAATACCCCAATGTCAAACACCACTAAGTTAGATGCGGATTTACATGGGAAAATGGTAGACCCCACAAAATACCGAAGTATTATTGGGTCGCTCATGTATCTAACCGCTAGCAGACCGGATATTGTATTTGCTGTGTTTATGTGCTCTCGCTATCAGTCGCGTCCTACTGAACGTCACCTCAATGAGGCTAAACGAATCCTTCGATACGTGAAAGGAACCATTCACATGGGGATCTGGTATCCGAAGGATTCTGGTTTTGAACTAATTGCTTTTTCAGACGCTGATCATGCAGGGTGTATGGATACACGAAAAAGTACTTCTGGTGGTTTACAGTTTCTTGGAGACAAGCTTGTGTCTTGGCAATCTAAGAAGCAGGACTGCACTTCACTCTCATCTACTGAATCAGAATATGTGGCTATGGCTGCCTGCTGTGCTCAAATCATTTGGATGCGTACGCAGCTGATGGACTATGGCTACTCATTCGAGAAGATTCCGATGTACTGTGACTCAAAAAGTGCCATTGCTATTTCCTGCAACACGGTTCTACATTCCAAGTCTAAGCACATCGATCTCCGATATCATTTCATCAAGGAGCATGTCGAGAAGGGTACAGTAGAGTTATACTTCGTGGGTACAGAATACCAATTGGCAGACTTGTTCACTAAACCTTTACCACCGGCTAGGTTTACTGAACTCGTTCACCGAATTGGTATGCGTTGTTTGACTCCAGATGATTTAAAAACTCTTCTGGAAAACAATTAATGGAGTCAATCAACAAAAATATCTTTTGTAAATATTTATTCAAAAACAAAAAGAAAAAATTGAAAAACCATAAAAATACAAAAAGAATTTCTTTTACTTTTCCTCTCGTAATTTTTTCCTTTTATTTTGGTTCACAAATGCAAGCACACGATCTCGTTCAACATTTTGGTCTCTCAAAATTTTCAACATTTTTACGACCAAATGTTGAGGGGGAGAATGTTCGTTAAAATTTCAAAATTTTTCTCAAAGATGTGCTTTTGCATTTTAATTTTGCTTTAATTTTGGTGGTACTTCACGGAATTGAGTTAAAGTCAATTTAACTTGACGTTTCTTTAGGTTATGCCTTAGGAGAGAGTTTTGCCATAAGTCGTTTAGATTTAACTGTTTATAATCTTTCTTAGGACTTAGTTTAGAATATATGTAGTCAAGGGACTTAAATTGCCTAGTGTTGAAAGTTTGAAAATTCTAACCTAACCAAAACAGCCCCCCTCGTTTTTCACTATTCACAAAACAATAAACACATTTTCTCTCAAACCAATCTCACGGCCAAGATTCAAACTCACAATCTATTCCATAGATCTTCAAACCGTAAGTCAATTCATGTTCCTAACACTATTCTAAGATAGGGTTCTCAAGGAATTAAAAAGTTTATGGTTAGATTTTGCGTTTAAATGATGTCGAGAACTAGGGTTTACGCTAGATATAGATATCTTGTAAATGTGATGTTTTGATGTTGTAACCATAGGGCTTTTGTGTTTACTAGTATTATAATCATGCTAGGTTACTCTAATTATAACACCAAACACGTTTGCTATGATTTCGATGTTCTTGCGTTTTCGCTAATATGGGTTTATGTGAAATTGTGATGTTTTGTTGGATATTGTTGGTGGGATATGCATGTTAGGGATATTAGAACATGATTATGTGCTTTAATTGCTTTAAGTTCATGTAAGTTACGATCTAGATGTTCTTAGGGTTGCGTAGTATTGGGTGTTCTCAATATGTTGTTGTTTATCCTGATTCTGTGATCGAAACATGTTTGCTTGAGTTTTAATTGCATGAATTCATTAATAAAACAACATGTTCTCATCTTACGAATGATCTAGATAGATTAGGGCTTATGAATGTTTATCGAAATCGTGTGTACGATGGATGTTTGTGATATTAATTTTGTTTTTATGCTTAATTGATTCAGGTTCATTCAAAGAAACAACAAAATTCTTCAAACGTACGTCTTCATACAAACTCGAAATTTCTTGTATAAGAAATTTCGATAAATCAAAGTTATCGAGAACTTTCTTCGAAATTCTTGATAAGTTATTGAAAATCTTTAACTTAGGTTATCGAGATCTTTTATAACTTCTCGAGATTTCGAAGAAAATTGTCGAGATCCTTGAAATTTTCGAAAAACCATAATTATCGAGATCACGTGAACAGTGTTTATCGCAAACCTTGATTCTACTGTTTATCGAGAACATCTGAATTACATGTTATCGAAATCTTTCAATATGAAAGTTTTCGAGAACACTCAATTCAAATGGTACTTAGATCACTGAATTGGAGAGTTGTCGAGATCACAAGTTTATAATTTTATCGAGATCACACTTAGACTTATTTTTGAAATGTTTGTATAAATTGTAAACTTTATTAAATCTAAGTTGTAATCTTTTGAACTTGTATTGATATGTGTGTGTGATCATTGTTCCTTTAAGTTGTGGATGTTTAATGATTGTGTAACTCTTTTGATGTACTTAACTTGCTCAATGTGCTATGAATGCTTGTAGTTACGTCTTAGATTACATACAATTTGTCATCGTCATAACAAACATCTCACGAGCTTAATGAAACTTGCATGCAAAATGTAAAATGAAATGGTCTTATGTATCAAACTTGTACGTTAACTTACAAACTAACAAGTTGAATGTTTGATCTTATGACATCATATTTTCAGCTGACTACCAGGTGTCCCTTGGCAAGAATAATCTTCGTATAGACTTCAACAAACTCAGGATTACTGAATATTCTTGCCGGATCGTCAAAGACATTCTGTTGGCACATCCGTGCAAGAGCATGCTTACGAAGTCTGCTTCTGTTCCAACCTTCTACATTCACCAGTTCTGGCACACTGCTCTGGTCAATTTGGATGATGCTTCATTCACGGTCACTCTAGAACAACCGGAATACGAAGTTGATCTAGATGTTCTCAGGACGGTTCTAATGCTTCCTACTTCCAATGAATATGAACCGATGATGACAGAGCTTGAAATACTCGACTACATGATTGAG
>LBNU01026989.1:3183-16280 GCA_014162995.1 Artemisia annua | reverse complement strand
AAAGATTCTACCTCAAAATCATGAATCTTCAACACTAAAGACATAAGAGCTAAGAATGCATAACAACAACACCGTTAAAGATGTATGAGCATGTTGGAACGGAGTGAATCCCTTGGAGAGACGAAAAGTGACGAATGGCGGATTACTACTTCATCTATCGTTTTCACATCAACAAAGACAAAGATCAAAGAACGATGATATATTTCTACAACTATCATTTTGGAAGACGTCTAAAGCTATCAAATTTAACATTCACAGTTTGAAGAACAAAAGACGTCTCAAAGCAACCTCGATGACCGTGACAAAGTTCTATCCATCAACAAATCTTCATGACCGATCCTTAGGGGGAGATTGTTAGGATCATAGTTTTCAACTATTCAGTCAAGTCTCGGTCATTTCAATAAATGTAATAGGTTGCTAGTATTATCACTTTTATTTACGTTTTAGCTTAATACTCGTATGGTTATAAGACGAGATCAATAAATGTCCAATGGGCCTCAAAGCCCATACGTCTAGATGATAGGAAAGGAAGGGAGTGTTGCCCTATCCTCCTCCTATAAATAGGACGCTATGTAACTCTTTAATATTGTTGGTTATTTTCATATCTTAAGGAAACTCTTGTTCTTTCATCTTTCATATTGATCTTAATCAACCAAGTCTATTTCTCACCTCATTTCTCTCATTTGAATACTTGTGTTTACTAATATGGTGACCTAACAGCTGCATTGGCAAGAAAGATTCTGATGGCCTCAATTCTGGCTACTGGTGCGAACGATTCCTCAAAGTCAATGCCTTCTTCTTGTCTATATCCTTTGGCCACTATACGAGCTTTGTTCTTCAGAACTTCACCATATTCGTCAAGCTTTACTTTGAAGATCCATTTGAGAGCGATAATCATAGCACAGTCGGGAGGAGGCACTAATTCCCAAACATCAAGTCTGTCAAATTCATGGATTTCCTCTTGCATTGCGGTGAACCAGGATGTTTTAGTCAAAGCTTCTTTATAATCCTTTGGTTCGACTTTAGACAATATAGAACTGACGAAGCACCACAAGGCATCTGTGGCAAGTTGTCTACGTATAGATACAGGGTGTGATGGATTACCAATGATGTTGTCAATTGGGTGATCGTTTGTCCATTTCCTGATATGCTTATGAAGTTGATGATTGGGGACTGATGTAGCAGTGTTGGAATCTTCTGAAGAGGTTGCTACATTTGATGGATCAGGGGCAAATATGTTGACAAAAGGTTCATCAGGTGATTGAGCAAAGGGATTTACTTCAAATGAATTTTCAGATGCTGCTCCTTGAGGATTTGAAGAAGGTTGATCGGTGTGTGAGGGTTGAGTATGGCTGGATGATGGAGTAGTTTGACTAAGAGAGATGGAGATGGAAGGCCCATTAGTAGGTTGAGGTTCATCATTAGCGGCAGCATCAGGACCAATAACTGGATGTTCTGGTTCGACTCTCTGTTGAGGCTCAAAATACTCATCATACATTGGATCAAATAATTTCTTCAAATCTTCACTAGTGGGTGGCAAAAACGGAGCATCAGTGGTGGAGGAAGGTACAAGTCCCAAACTAATTGGTCCAGGAGTCAAAAGATTAGATGCGGGTCCTAAACTGGAGTATTCAGGAGCCGTTTGCTCGGACAGCTAATTAAACGTGACATGGATAGTTTCCATGATTTGTCGGGTTCTTTTGTTGTAGATTCGATAACCTTTCTTGTTTGGTGCATAGCCAACAAAAATTCCAATATCAGCTTTTGCCTTGAGCTTTCCCAAATCTTCACTATCGTTGGTTGGGTAACATAGTGCACCAAAAACTCGAAGAAATGAGAGATCAGGTTTTCTCTCGTGCACCAGCTCATAAGGAGTTTTACTGTGAAGAAGATGAATCAGTGATCGGTTTTGAGTGTAACAAGCAGTTGCAATTGCCTCTCCCCAGAGGAACATAGGAGCTTTGGAGAATATCAGCATAGTTCGTGCAGCCTCTACAAGGGTACGGTTTCGTCTTTCAACAACTCCATTCTGCTAAGGTGTTCGAGGTATACTCCTTTGATGACTAATTCCAAGATCTTCATAGAATTGAGTAAGTTGCTGNAAGCAGTTGCAATTGCCTCTCCCCAGAGGAACATAGGAGCTTTGGAGAATATCAGCATAGTTCGTGCAGCCTCTACAAGGGTACGGTTTCGTCTTTCAACAACTCCATTCTGCTAAGGTGTTCGAGGTATACTCCTTTGATGACTAATTCCAAGATCTTCATAGAATTGAGTAAGTTGCTGATTAACAAACTCAGTTCCGTTATCTGTACGGACAAATCTGATAGTTTTATTGAGTCCAACTTGCAGCTGCTTGATCAGTTTGATGATGATCTCAGGTGTCTCGTCCTTGGATCTGAGGAACTTAACCCACGTAAACTGAGAGTAGTCATCGACGATCACTAACACATATCTCTTTCCATAAATACTTTGCACTCATTGGACCACACAGATCCATGTGAAAGGTATGAAGAACTTCCATAATGGTGTTGATAGTTTTGGGTTTGTGAGATTGCTTCTTGCTTTTACCAAGCTGACAAGCGGAACATAGATGATCCTTTTCATACTTCAGCCTGGGCATGCCTCGAACAAGATCTTTACGAGTGAGCACATTGATGGTACCGAAGTTCAAGTGATTTAAACGACGATGCCACAACCATGACTTGTTCTTGGAAGCCTTAGATAGTAAACAAATTGGTGATGACCGCATCATATCTTCAATGGATATAGTGTAGAGGTTTGAGCCACGTCTTCCTTTCAGGAGATCCACACCATCCAATCTTCTAACATAACAAGTTTGTTTTCTGAAGGCTACTTCTAGATCTGAGTCACAAAATTGACCAACGGAGAACAAATTGTGCCCAAGCCCTTCTACATAATATACCCTAGAAATCACGCTGTTCCCAACCACATAGTCTCCATACCCCATTATTGCACCAAAATGGTCATTCCCGAATCTAACAGTCCCGATAAACTTTTTCACGAAATTTCTGAGCCGCGAGCGATCCCCAGTCATATGCTTTGAGCAGCCTGAGTCCAAATACCACAGGACTATTTGTACGACCTGCATTTGAAACCAGACAGATATGGATAACTGAAAGACGTGGATCCCCAACTACAAATGGGATCCGATTGGTTAGCGCAAACATCATTAATTACAATAGAAGAGGAAGGTTTAATAGTATCCTTAATCTTATCATGACATGCGGGGGCACTAGACTTATGATTAACGCATTGTAATCCTATAGGAAAAATCCTACCAGTTTCCTTCCAAATCCTAATATTATAAGACCTAGGATTAGGCAATTTATCAAAGGGGTATTGATTTCCTTTTGAGAATTTTCTTCCAGTGGGTCTCCAATGATAGCCAATAGTAGAAAACTTCCTTCCTGTTGCTTTCCAAACACGTTTTTCACGTTTAAGATACACATCATGACAAACAAGGGGTAATGTGGAAGCATTCAACAAGGTCTTAACACACTCATCATGATTACCAGAAATTAAATAGTCATTACAGATCTCATAAGTAGCATATGAATTCGAATTAATTACAGTACGCCTAGAGCTAATACTAGAATCAACACGATTCATGACATTCAGATCAGTCTTATTGTTCCTAATGTGGTCTTCTACTTTCATTCCTTGAGCCCTCCTAGCTGGCGAAGTCCTATCCTTCATTGTATTGCAACTAGGCTTTGACCCGCTAGCATTAGTGACAACTTTTACTCCTGTAGAATTAATGATGGGAACATTAGAACGTGGTCTTTCTGTTTGATTATTGGTATGAGGTGTGTTATGTTCAGATGATGTTAATGGTACACAAAAGGTAACACGCTTGTTCTTATCCTTAGAGGTTGGCTCATGAACCTTATCTCGCATGCAAACGGCTTTGGGGCACGTACCAACGGCATAATCTAAGAGTTCATATGATCTATTGGTGAGATAATAAGCATCAAGGACGGCATTATCAGCAGGTCTCACCATTCTAACCTCATCAATGGTCTCACAAAGCATGTCTAGGCAATCCTTAAGATATCTAAGGTACTCATTATGGACAAACGCATTATTCTTAAGGGGAAGAGGAATAGTTACGACATCACATGCATTTCCTTTAGATTTACCGACCATGGGGAGCATTCTCTCTTTCGCCTGAGTCTTTAGATTCTCAATTTCTTTTAACAAAGACGTTATTTTCTCATTGGTTTTATCACGTGAGATCTTAATCGAATCATATAACTCTTTGTAATGTTGTTTGACCTTTGAGTTTTCAGCTTGAAAACAATCATTTTCATATTTGAGATGTTCGATGATGTTTTGGAGTTGAAAATTTTGAGAATCTAAACACAGAGGTTTCTGAGGTTCAATCATATCACTCTTCTGAGTTTTCAATTGGGCAATTTGAGCCCTCAGTTTTCGAATCGTGTTAGTGTGAGCTTGAATCTTTTCATCACGTTTGGCTAATTCAAAATGTGCATCAAATTCAAGAGCATCCGAAGATGTCTTAACATTTGAGGTTTTAATTCTTTCTTCTAAATGTTGATACTTTAATTGCAAATTAAGATTATCAACCTCTAGTTTTGAAAAATGCCTGACCATGTTATCATGGTCATTGTTTTGAAATTTTTCACGCAATTTTAAATTCTCCCCCTCAAGCTCACCAACACGATTTTGGAAATCATTCAAAGCAACAGACATTTCATGAAATTGGCAAGTAGTTAGGGAAGAATCAGTAACAGTATAAAACACATCTTGAGCAATGCACTTAACAATTAAATTATCATACATGATGAGAGTATTTTTCCTAGCAATTTCACTATGTTGAAGGTCTATTACAGTTTGTTTTCCTTCAAGTTCCAGACTTTTAAACACATCTTTCATTTCATTAATCTCAGATTTAAAGGACGTTTGCATGTTCTCAAAATGTTCCTTGATTTGTTTAAAGAACGGAATTACTTCTGTAAGATAACACTCTTTTGTTACTTCAAACCCCCTTTCGCCCTCAGTAATTCCCGTTGGTGTAATTCTCTTTTTACATGTTTTATCAAATTCAGCAAACATTTGATACAGAACGTATATGCTAATGAGAGTATTACATTGAGTGGGAAGAGCTAACTGAACTAGGTGCATTGGCGTATTGGGAGGATACACCGTTGGAGTCGCAATCTTAAGGGGAGCAGTGATCTTAAGCTTTTCAGCTTTCATTTTCTCATCATCTAAGGACCAAAAAATCTGTTCTGGCGTTAAGCTAGTTTGGGGCGTAAAAACCGTCATTCGATTCTGTTCATAGTAATTATGTGGCTTGATATTGCCACGGTTTCTAACGCACTTAGGATCCTTTAACTTATTCTCAAGTCTTTCTCTATTTACGGACTCAATTTCATAAATTTCCTCATAATTACGCACATCGGGAGGGGCATGATCAGGTGTAAGCATCACCTTAGCATCATATAAGGCAGGTTGAGTGGCACTAACGCTTCTAAGAAAATTAGTTTTAGGCACTCCTACATCCTTATTGCTATGTTCATCACGTAACTTAATGTGCTTACGCATCATTTGAGCAGTTTGAATGGTTTGGCCTTGTGTGTACAATTTATTTTCAAGCTTGTTCTTTAAGGCTATTAAGTTGGAAAAGTCACTTAAGAGTTTAGTTTCTTTGCTTTGAAAATCTAGTTTAAGTGCAGTCACACTTTCCTGAATCTCCTGTTTTTGCTTAACAGTTTGATCAACTTGATTTTGTAAAGATTTTATTTCCATTCTTAATGCTTCTTCCTTTAAGTTACTTTCCGTGACGTAAGCACACATTTGCCAATCCATTTTCAGCTCATGTTCGGTTAACTCAAATTTTGCACGTTGTTGATACATATTCACCTGATCTTTAAGAATATTAATTCTAGTGGTCAAAGTATCATCAGGTATAACAGCAGTGTATTCATCAACTTCACGAAGGTTATTATCAACATAGGAGTCATCATTTGGTAAAGCAGACACGGCATTTTGTTTCAAATATTGCTCATATGGGACAACATTACTATTACCCATATCAGCAGAATCCGAATCAACAATGTCAGTGTGTTTTACTTCGTTATGAGTCCTTTGTTTGTGCATCACATTGTCAACATGTGTATTGAAATATGCTCTACTAAGTTCATCAGATTCTTTATTGTTATCCTTATGTTGTTGTTTTGAGGAAACATCATTGTTTTTCAAATCAACATCATTTGGCGTGACAATACTAGTCTGATGTACTTCATCGAGAATCTTTGGAATAGCACATGTTTCATATGTGTCATACAATTTGAGTACCTCAGAAATAATGGATGATTTAGGAGATTTCGATTGATGTGGTGATGTGACTGTAGAAGAAAGCTTGTCCATGAAGATGGTCTGTGCAGTAGGCTCATCATCAACATCAGAATCAAAGGCATCACAATCTTCAGCCTGGAAGATATTTGGGTCGTTGAGAGCAAGATCCTTAACCGGTTGATCATCCACATCAGCATCAAAAGAATTCCCTTCATCACCCGCAAGAAATAGCAGCTGTTCTTCATCCAGCAGAACCCCATTCTCTTGAGCTTGCATCAGTAGCATCTTATCTTTGAAGTAGTCCGAGTTCTGAGGACGTTTTGGTTGAGTGCAGTTCCTTGCAATATGACCTATCCCTCCACAGTTGTAGCACTTGATTTGTCTTCCTTGCCCTTGATTGACATTACCCATCCTATTCAGTGCATTTCCCCGGACATTTATCTTCCTTGTACCACAACACGCCCATCTTCCACAACAGCAAGATTACGTGGGTTAGATGAAGTCCTTAGTTGGTTGTTGGTTTGAGGAAGAGTACTCCTGAAGTGTTGAACCAGTAGTGAGACTTGGTTGGAGAGATCATCAATCCTTTTGTCAATGTGAGAGTTTCCAGAGTCTTGTGGATTAGTATTGACAATTGACGACTGTAAAGATGTTTGACCAAGGGAAGACTGATTATGTGTTTGGCATGGGTAATAGGTTGATTGATTGAATCAACTGAGGATTGGTTTAGTCCCTGAACACTGGAGATTAGAGCAAGAGGATCATTTGAGGGACGGAACTTTTCTCTCAGCTGACGATCATACATGGCATGTTTCTCATGTTGTTGCAAGTAAGCATAGAGNGTGTTGCATGGGTAATAGGTTGATTGATTGAATCAACTGAGGATTGGTTTAGTCCCTGAACACTGGAGATTAGAGCAAGAGGATCATTTGAGGGACGGAACTTTTCTCTCAGCTGACGATCATACATGGCATGTTTCTCATGTTGTTGCAAGTAAGCATAGAGCTGTTCATAGTTGGTGTTTCTGAGCCCTTTGTTTAACTTCACAGCTGTAACAAACCGATCCCATTCTGGTGACATATTGTTGACAAACTTTGAGTTGAGTTGGATGTTGGGCATTGTCATTCTGATCATTCTCATGTCATTCACAAGCTTGTGGAATCTGACATAGTAGTCATTAATGCTTTCACCGGGATTCATTTTGAAGTGCTCGAATTCATCATACAGTTGTGATTCACGATCTTCTCTGGTAAGTTCAGAGCCAGCAAGCAGCATTTTGACATTATCCCAAACAGCTTTGGCCTCAGTGTTGAACTTAATCAGTTTGTAACTGTCCTTGGGTAACCCTTGTATCACAATGTTGAAAGCTCGAATATCAGCATCATAGCGTTTCTTTTCTGTTTCGTTAAGATCATTGTAATTACGAGGTCTGTCAATTCCAAAGGTGACTGATCCATCTTCACTTGTGGAGATAATATCCCTGGTAGTACCCATTTGAAACGGCCCTTCATCAATCGATCTCAGAATATTCTCCCCATTTTCTTTGCCCTGACAATACAAACGAATTCTTTGTGACCATGACTCATAGTCAGTTCTGTCTAGCATAGGAGGTCGAGTGTCAGACCCAGCAGCTTGGATATCATCAATAGATGTCACAGTAGTCATGATGACGAGGTCTTAAACGGGATTTTACAACACACGTGACTTAAACCGAGAAATCGATTCTTTCTCGGGATTTTACTAAAGTCAACCAGGGAAAACCGCTAAGAAAACTAACCGCTGACAGAATAACCGCTAACACTTAACCGCTGAAAAAAGTAACCGCTGACAATGGTAACCGCTGACAGAGTAACCGCTAGTATGGTAACCGCTGACTATTAAACCGCTGTCAAGTAAACCGCTGAAAAGGTAACCGCTTAACAAGGATAACCGCTAACCACGAAAACCGCTGGAGTTACTAACCGCTGGAGCACTAAAAGACAGAGTGACCTAACCGCTGGTAGCTAACCGCTGAAACAGTACAAAGGACAGTGTTATGTTCACTGACAAAGTGTACTAACCGCTGACACTAACCGTTGTAATCCCAAGTTAACCGCTGCCAAGAATATGTTACCGAGGAGAAAACCGCTGCCAAGAAAATGGTTCAAAATCACTCGTACACCCCACAAACACAAGATCTAGCCAAACCAACTGATAAACAAGATAACTCTAACCCCTCTAATCCAAGAAGTACAAGAAAAAACACAAGAAACACCACGAACAAGCTCAAGTATGAGTAAAACCTTCCTAAACTAATAGAAACCAAAACAACCCATACACCACAAGTCCAAACACCAAGTACCTACGATCCCTAGGATGTAACCATGGCTCTTGATACCAAATGTAGGATACTAAATATCATATAACACTTATGGTCTTGTGGTATGGATCGAATACACAAAGAAAGAAAGGAGAGATTTAGAGAGAAGTTAGAGAGAGAAAGTAGAAGAGAAGTTGGGAACCTTGGGAGAAAACCAAAAAAAAGAAAATAGATTATGAGAAGGTCCAACCCTCTCCAAGGAGGGAGAGGGCTATTTATATGTACAAGGTGATGCTTGCCTCTACTAGGCTGTGGATCGGGCTGACAGTGGGTAAAGACCCGACCCGACTCCACGAATACTAACTAATACTAATCTACGTATAAATACTATTATAAATACTACGAGCTATACAATGCTTAATCGTACTTGGGGTGACCGAATCTTCTATAAGAAAAATCATATTCCTAACAATTTTTATGAAACAAAAAGGTTTCCTAGCTTATGGTTAACTAATATGAGCTTAACTAAGTTACCTAAACTAGCTTATAGCTTATGAAAAGGGCTTATAGTGTAAAAATAGCAATTCGACTCTTTTAAGGGTTTTAGAAAGTTAACGAGCTAGTTCTAGTGATCAAGGCTTATGCAAGGGGATCTAAGGGATCTAAGGCATCCTATAACTATCCTAGGACTAAACCAAAGCTAAAGGAACAAGTTTAGAAGCTTACGTGATCAAGGGAAAGGCTAACGAGGGTTTAACTAGGGTTTAGGGTTTTCTCGATAGGAAATGAACTCGACAAGGCTTCAAGGCTCACCTAGCTTGACTCCTAAGACTACAAGGGATCCTATACTACTGAATGTTTGAGTTGAAGAGAAGAAATGGGATGGTTTGAAAGAAGGAGAGAGGTCGGGGTATTTATAGGGTTTGTTTGTGTAGCGAGCAAGAAAAGAGAAGAAGGAGGTGTCGAATGGAGTGGTGTGTTGTCGAGGAGGGGGAAGGGTGAGCAAGCAGAGCTAGGTGATGACTAGGAGGAGCTAGGGAGGCCTATAAGTCGGTCTAGGGTGGTGTGTGGCCACGGTTAAGCCGTGGAGGCGGTTTTGGGTTAAGTAGCTTACAAGGCGACTTGTAAGCTACTTTTGAGGTGTATACATGGCTAATAAGTTATCTAAGAAGGTGTGTAAGCTGCTAGGTAGGTTGCTTGAGGTGCTAGAGGTGCTTAGTGTACTTAGTCTTAGGTTTAGAGTTAAGTTAGGTTTAGTTATAGCCTAATCTTGCTTAGTGGGTTATTAGGGTTTAGCTTAGGGTTTTGTGCCTAGATTAGTGTCCTATGAGTGTCTAGTGACTAATCCTAAGTCCTAAAAAGCTTATACTAATTGGTGGTAGCTTATGAGAAAAGTTTGGGAAGGTTTGACCTAGTTTCTAGGAAGTTATAACCTAGTTATGGTTTTGTGCTTAAGAGACTTGTACCTAAGCTCTAATGGGTTGTACTAATGCCTAGGGGTCATAAGGTATTCTAATATTCCTAAGGTAACTTATACTTAAGCCTTGAACACTTTCAAACTAGTTCAGATAAGCAATTAGGATTTTGTAAACACATAGGGCTAATTAGGGCTTACTTAGTGTTAATTAGGGTTTGTGATGAGATTAGTGTTTTAGATTGGTGTTCTACTTAGTGTGGTGTTATTACGATCCTATGCTTGACATACCAGAAGTTTATAGGGTGTGTAGGTAGAGATATTACCTTGTATAGATACATGAGCAGGCCTAGAGAGTCACTTATGTAATGATATGTATATAAAAAGCAAAAAATTTACCTGAGGAAATACCTACTATAGGTATTTGTAATGGGAATGATAGTGATGAGATTTTGTGGGTTGCTACAGAAATGTGTGACAACTGAAAAGTAAGTTTGAAGCGTTAGTCACGATATGCATTTAAAAGTGACAAATATATGTCACACACTTGNCTAGAGAGTCACTTATGTAATGATATGTATATAAAAAGCAAAAAATTTACCTGAGGAAATACCTACTATAGGTATTTGTAATGGGAATGATAGTGATGAGATTTTGTGGGTTGCTACAGAAATGTGTGACAACTGAAAAGTAAGTTTGAAGCGTTAGTCACGATATGCATTTAAAAGTGACAAATATATGTCACACACTTGAAGAGTGTGACCAAATGTCATATATGGTCACACTAAACCATAGACATACATGATTAAGTGTAACAAAAATTAGATACATATGGTCACGTAAGTTAATATTCGTGTCTAAAGTCTAGTATGTGTTTGCTTGCCACAACCTAATGTGTATAGTCACATTTAATTGTAGCACGATCATGTGACTATAGGCTTTACAATAGTCACACCATATCACAAATGTGTATCTAAATTATGTTTATTGCCACATTATAAGGGTATTATATGTGACCAATACATTCAAAATAGTCACATTGTGGAAGATTTATGTGACGATTATTTATAGCAAAATGTGAACTCAGATATCATTAACCTTGATATTAGTCACATTGAGTGTTTGTGTGACTAAATTCAAGATGTTATATATGGTCACATGAAGTATTTATTTAGGTGTCTAAATCATAGAGTCATATTTTGTCACACATTATTTAAGTGTAGTCACAATTCGATACATATGGTCACACATTTCTGATAACTTACGTAATTTTGAGGGGTTGGATATGGATTTTATAGTCTCTATAGTTTGAGTCTAATTTGATATTCACTGCATGAATTGAGTTCAGACTATTAGTCATGACTCTTCATTTTCCCCATTACAATGCTGCTAGTTATACTTAGAACTGCTAAGTATAATTAGATGTTGTGATCATTGTGCATATGTTATGGCTTGTGTTTTCTTTGTTTCTAGACTAACATTTTGCAGCAAAGGCAAAGAAAAAGCTGTTTGGAATGGAATTTGGGTGAATGCTAGTAACTCAGAACTTAATGCTGCTTGGCATAACTTAATGCTGCTAGGCATAAATTAATGTTGCTAGGCATAATTCTAGACTAACATAATTTTTTTGATTATGACAATATGTATATGATAATTTTTTCATCTTTTTTTTGGTTTAATGAAACAAGAAAATTAAAATTCATATAATAATAAACCAAAAAAAACAATCCCTTAACAAATTAAAAGTAAATTAAAAATTGTTCATACATAAAAAGTTTAACAATTAAATTTCGGAGATTTCTCCGGATCAAAAGCCAAATGTACATTATCGTAGTCAATGGCGTCCTCTTCCTCACTCAAAAATCCAACATCAGCCGCATCCTCTTCCACTGAACCAACCCGCGGCTTTGATCGCTTGAATTCCTTCTCATCTTTGGCAATTTGACGCAAACTTGCTTTGCGTGCTGCCTCCTTTCTTCCAGAACTCAACAACTCATACCACTCGTTAATGTTAAACACCTTCTCTTCCTTACCTGCATAAAATAAAGATTTATCGATCAATACTATACATTAAGAGAATCAAATATGTATATCAAATTAATCCTTATACATGGTTACATTAGTTTGAACTGTTTTTTTTATTGAACATATATGACATAAGCATACCTTTTGAACTTTCTCCTTCAAAACGTGGTTTCTTTAAATCAAATAAGCATTAGATGATAAATTTACAGAAGTTGCATCATGCAATGTGGTTTGAATGTTTACGTGTACAAAAGTTTACTTACTTTCAGCGCTTCTTCTTGAATGAAACGGACCTTGTTCTTTTCTTGTTTCCAGCCATTTTCTTATAAGATTAATTGTTTAAAAAGTGTTTGTTGAATGCTAAGTGGCCTTAAAAAGGGATACATTAACATCAAAACGCCTATGGTAGTCTTAGCTAGTAGGGAATTTTGAAAGTCTAAACATTAAAGATTATTGCAATTTACCAAGTTTAACGTCACATTAGCATGTGAAATGCACTAATGACTCGTGCCTAATTGTAATCATTTTAATTTTACACATTAAATGCTCCTAAACATTCTATAATTTTATTTTTAAACTTTAAATGGTAATAAGCATTGTAAGTGGTTTCAAATGTTAGAAAATATAGTAAGAATAAACATAATGGTATTAATCTAGTTAGTAGTTGTGTAAAATTTGTGTTTGTGATAGTGTTTACTCTCTGAATTGGCAAACTTACTTCAACACTATTATGACCTGATTAATAAAGAGATCCAACACCTTTTTCTGATGTTACTTGGTTGATAGATGAAATAAGAATTTAGATTTTGTTGAGAAAGAAATCAAGAATTAGGTGAGAAGCGTGATGGTACAACAAGGGAACTAGCAAAAGGATTACATAAAGTCAAATAAATTTGAGGTATAACAAACACATTATAAAATTGACTTCATAAAGTCAAATAAAGTAGTAAAAAAGGATTACAACATGTTTATTCAGGTTAACACAGGTTTATTCAAATAAAGTACTTCCTAAACTAA
>LBNU01026986.1:64532-100600 GCA_014162995.1 Artemisia annua | reverse complement strand
TAATTGTCTAAAGCCCATGTTTCTTGGCAAACGAATAAACAGATCAAGTGGAGACATAATTTCCTAAAATGGGGCATGCGTCACATGGTGACTTACGGTGGAAAAAGATCATAAGCAATATGATTGGAAACTTGTTTATATATTCTGACCATAACATTCGTTGTCTACTTGTATTTGTATGATAAAAAATATTCCTTCTTACTCACATTTTTGGATGTGATTCTTTCTCCCAAACAATATCATTGATCTTCAAAATCTAAATATGGTAGTACATCATGTACATTACACATCTAAAATAATGCTACTTTCAACAAACTAACTCTAGTCGATGACAATGTACCCACAATATCTTGTAACTTATTGGAAAAGTGTCAAATCATACATACATCAGAATTTCCAGCTTATCAAGTGTTAGAAAAACTAATAATTCGAACAAACTTTTGATAAAATAGCATCTATAAGCCTATAACAATGAAATTTTCTACATTAACTTCTATTCGAGTACTACAAAATATAGGGAGTTGATCAGGGGCGCGCTACATATGGGGTGGGAGGGGCCGGCCGACCCCTCGATTTTTATTTTTTTTTTGCGATGTAGGGGGTATATAATTTTCGTGTAGAAAAATTTCGGTATATTCGGTTTCGACCCCCATTTTTTGCGATGTAGGGGGTATATAGCGTCAGGAAAAAAAAATTTAGATCCCGACCCCCCACTGAAAATTTTCTAGCTTCGCCACTAGAGTTGATATGCACACCATCAAAAGTGATGTGCACATCACAAAATCACAGTAGTGACTCACATAGCACAACACCACATATGCATAATTGTGGCATGCACATCACTTTTGGTGGTGTGCATAGATGAAATAGATATAAAAAGAACTAACTCATCGTCTGTATGATTTTCATCGACATGTCTTGTGTGACCAATATGACTAAGATAAATTGCAATATCCATGTATAACTATCACTACAATACCATGATTTCATCAAGCTATAACTTATAAGCATAACTTTCTGTATGGCTCAGTTGGTATTTCGAAAATTATTCTTGCCTTTCTAGTTTGTATTTGTTTTCTATAAACATTTTGATAAACTTTTATGTTACAATACATGTGGAAACTGCAAAATAACAAGGCCCAACGTGTGTAGTCATTTTAGGTCCAGTGCCTGTAGGCCACACTGTCCCGGGCCTGCTATGTCCGACCCATTGTCATTTCCATTCAACTATTCAACGGAAAAATTGATAACACTTGTGTTTGGCAAAAATATCAGTAATAGTGAGAAGTAGCTATAAGCAGTAGCTGTATTAATCTATAAAAACCTTTGGTAACGTAGTTGTAGTTGTAATTATAATGTGTAAAACAACTCCTAAATGCTCAACGCTTCTAAATGTTACTTTATGAAACGTCATTCCGAAAAAATTGATAAAACTACTTGTTGCTTGCCGAACGAGCATTAAAAATCACAACGCTCAACACTCCCAGTTTCTAAATGCTTTTAAACGCTCTGCACCAAACACACTTTATAAATTATTTTTAATATGACACAAATGTGAAATGTCCTTGTTTTAAAATTGTTTTTAAACTATTACAAAATTAACTATTGTTGAAATGGAAGATGAAGTTGTAAATAGAGCAGGAGTTAAATAATGAAGATGGCCTTTATAATTTCATGAAATAACAATTGAATTTTATAAAATCATGGACGGCAATTTTATTAAAATCTCTTAGAAAATCTGTCTGATAAACAAACAAAGCTTATATTTTAAGTTTTTTGAAAAGTTCAAAAACACAAGTAAATTATGCAGCATTTCCTTCAGTCTCTTTTCATTTATATATTTTTATCTCGAACTTACAGTGCAATATGAATCTTTTGTATCTTGACTTTGCTTTACCATGATATATGTTGTATCTTTTACCCTATGGCAAGGTACATGTAGTAAATTGGTAAACTGCAATTTTCCAAGTTCAATGAAAGTTAAATGATGATCTTGAAATGAAAAGATACACTATAGGAAAATCTTTGTAATCTATTCCACACGAAAAGGTAAACAAGACACCATCTTTTAAAAAGCCAGTGCCGATTTTTCAAAATTGCAACGTAAACAGTAGATTAACAACAAATGGAATGAGTTTATATGACCAGTATAAAAGGTGAACAACGGACATAAGTAAAAATCGAAGAGTCATCTTGACTGAGAGGTGAGTTGAACCCAAGCAAATTCTTCTTGATATGCCAAACTTCCATCGCAAGAAGCCTCACATGTATACACAACAATGGTTGCCCAATCAAGGGAGTTGTATTCATTTTTAACATCAAAGTAGTAAAGCAACTGCGGCAGAATCTGCACAAGAAACAGATTTTTCATATGAGATCGTGTGAGTGATAAAAGTAATACAAAATGTGAGAAAGAAAACGAAACCTGAAATTCAAAAGCGCGAGGGCTGCCACAGGAAGTGCATTTAGGTATATCCGCTTTTGATGGTTGACCACTTAACATGGGCCACAACGGGTTAGCTAGCTCGTGCCTAGAGTACCTGCAGCATTAACCAACAAGAGATAAACAAACCCACACTAGATATCTTCAATGTCATATTGTATTATTCTTTACAAATGACACGAATGGCGTCAGCTTCTTAGCTCCAAAAACGGTGGTATTTTCATGATACATATAATCGGTTAGGGTATCTACCTATGAATGTCTATATTAGAATTAGCTACATTGGTGAAAGTTGCCAAAAGTGTGTGCTTAATGCATAAAACCTCCTAAATCATTCTATTATTGAATAACCCCATTAAAATATTTGTAATCTGGCACAAATGCACAATACCTATTTTCAATTAAAAATACAAGAAAAACATTTGGAGAGAAACTGTTTTGGGTCAAAACAACCCAACCCATACAAGATAACCTTTTCTCACCCCAACCCATTTAGAACCATTACCCAACCTACCCACTTATGAAAAAGCTTTTTTTATAGTTATGCATGGATTTGTACTTCAGTTTAGATCTTTAGTGAGTACTACCAAATTTATTCTCATTGATATGTAAAACAAAAATTTCGTCAGTCACTTCATATGTTCAACGTAAACATAAAAGGTTAAGAAAGATCACCTTAAAACTTGTTCTGGAGCCCGAGCTATTCTTTTTTGAAAAGAAGCCCAACATTTTGCATCACCTTCATCCTTTAACCATCAAGATATAGAAATTTGTAAGAATAAAATCATATACATACAACCATGGGCGGAGCTATTAAGGGACCGGGAAGGGTCCCGGCCCCCTAGGCCTAAGCCCGTTAGTGTATTATTTCGCGATTTCATGTGTTAAAATTTTATTTTTGTCCATCTTGGCCCTCCCATCTAATGTTCTTCCGGAAAAAAAAAAAAAAAATTGTTTCAGCCCTCCCAAGAAATTTTTTCTAGCTCCGCCATTGCATACAACATGGCATTATAAGGAACACTTTATACCTCGTTGGCAGTAGGTAATGCCTTCCCATACGCATTGCTGTTAGGTATTTCAGTGTCAAATTCGGATTCATCCTCATTGATGATCTCATATTCTGGCCATGTAACGTTGCTTCCAGCTGTGTAAAATAAATAATATATCCGAACCCATTACATGATGAAATTGCTAATATGCAACTAAAAAAAGAAAGAATACTAGCCTTTCAAGATATCCTCTGACGAGTTGGTCGATCTGGAACTTGATTCCTGAAGTGTCTCTATTGTTCTACATTGGAGTTTATGAGCTGAGCTCCAGTGAATAGCCTAAAGAATTTTCAAAAGGCGGAAACTGAATAAACAAATGATAAAATAAAAATTCAGGTATACTGGAAGCAGATAATAGCATATAACAACCTGGTGCTTTTTGGAACAGTAACGTGCCCTTTTGCAGTTACTACAAACTTTATCTCCTTTCCATGTACCACACCAGCTACACAGGGAAGCTACAAAAAACACACATTAAAGTGAATAGTTGGTAATAACTGAAATGGTATAATATTTGTAATCCTCTTTGAAACACTAACAACCAACGTCAATAGGTGTTTAAGGTCAGCCCAATCTAAAAGACTCGGTTGGCCTTGTACCAAAAAGTAACCCGTTCTGACCCATTATTAAACCCGCCCATTTGGCCATATCCTGATTAAGGTAACGAATAGAAATTTCCAAACCTGCTGTTCCTAAAGGCTTGTCACTGCCATCGTTTTTAGGTGCTTCACTGGAGTAAAACTGATTGTTACGGGGAAGTTGACCACGGAAGACCTTAATACTGGTCAAACAAAGAAGGAGTATAAACTAAAACTGGACATGAAAGTGATCCAACATACTAAGGGAAAGTTACATACAGAACACAGGAAGGAATATGGATCTAAGAATACCTCCGGGATCCCTTTTCTGGGTGGTGTTTCCATTGCTCATGCTGGTCTCGTAGAAGGCATGACATTGATGTGCACATGAACACAAATAAGGTCCTATGGAATGTTGAATCCTTATCTGAGAGAGGCGCATAAGCCTACAAAATAAATGATTAGAAAGATTATTTTGATCGAATTCTGAGGTATTCACCCAATTCGTATAAAATAGGTATGAGTAATTAATCATTCTTAAAATAAGCATACTAATATCCCTATTTATTTCAAAATTCAGAAGTCATTCATTGCCAAACTTTGATTACTAGGGTCAGACAAATGGACCTAGTTACCTATTTAGCTTTACCCAGGATTCGATTGAAGCAGATGAAATTACAAGCTTTCCCACGTAATACAAACACGTTCACTATGCGTTAAGAGGGTGTTGGCAATGCAATTTCAAGGTAACTATCAGATTACTGTTTCAATCAATAATTATTTCTAGCGTTTGGTATACTGAAACTGATTCGGACTATGTGATATATTAGTCGTGAAATTATCAAATTTAAAGTGGGTGCAAAGTTAAAGCCGCCTCTGGGACTGCCTATTTTTAATTACTAATCTGCTTTAAGAATAAGCACGCACTAGCCTGATTAACTTAAAGTGCTTATACACTACAAAAATAAAGAAACAAAGGGTACTTTGAGACTGAGATTGCTTATTTTAAAATTATGTATCTGATTGAAAACAAGCATGTACCAAGCAGCTTAATTAAAAGTGTTTATACATTTTAGAATAAGCAGTTTTCAACAGAGTGTTTGGGATTGCATACTTTGATTAAATAATTATTTAGGAATCATTTCACAAGTAAAATCCTTAAAATAATTGAAATTTGTATGACAAGTGTCAAATATACCTGAAGCAAGAATCGAAGCGGTTCGCCACATATGTCACACAAACATGAATTACCAGTAGGTAGATTAACCGGATCCAACCAAGCCTGTAATAAATAACCACCAAGTTATTTCCACAAACAACTAATAGTAGCATTATAACGCCCCTAAAACCAAAAGCAATGTACTACCGGGCAGGGGCGGAGCCAGAAAGGTCTGCTCAAAGGGCCAAACTTTAATAAATTTTAGAAACTACCCTACAAATTCGTTCTCAGAGGAGCCAAATTACAAAAAAAAAAAAAAGACAAATATTTTAGAAAATTTACAGTACAAATTTTCTCGCTGTCTCCGCCCATGCTACCGGGTATCCTTCTCGGGTTCAACTAAAAATAATCGCAGAAAGATACTAGTAGGCCACTACTTCAAGCTTATAAGGGACTCAAATGTGTTATCTCCTAGCGATGTGGGACGCGTTGTTATAACATAATAAAAAAAATTAAGGGGGATGTTTGTTTAAGCATATGTGTGGGCTTATTAGCTTATTTGATTTTGGCTTTTATTTCATAAGCCCCAATTTCCAGCTTATCTTGAGATTTATATAGTAAACTTATATAAGCCCCTAAGTCTCAAAATAAGCCGGAAAATTGAGGCTTATGAAATAAAAGCCAAAATCAAATAAGCTAATAAGCCCACACATAAGCTTAAAATGAAAATGAAAACATACAGGAGTGCCACCAGCTTTACTAGGAAACAAGTGCCGACAAAGAGACCAATCATGTTTCGGTTTTTCGACAAATCCTAAAGTAACAGCAACTTCATCTTCATCTTCTTCTTCATCATCATCATCTTCATCGTCAACTTCGTTATCATATGCAATATCTTCTTCATTTTCACCATCAAGTGATGTGATTCTCATCTTGTCTTTTGTTAAGGAATTATTGTCGTTGTTGTTGTTGGCTTTTTGGGGAAGAACAGGGTTTAGGGTTTTGTGATTGTTGTATAAAAAAGAGGGAAGTTGCAAATAAGTTCTTGGGTTTTGGATTACTTTTATTTTGGCCCTTCTAGATTTAGAATTATATGTTTGGCTAAGCTTATTAAACGTAAGCCCAAGTTTTTTTTATAAGCTCTAATTTTGTGGCTTATTTTTAGACTTGTTGGCTCATATAAGTTTATTATGATATGATAAACTTATAAAAGCCGACAAGTCTCAAAATAAGCCATAAATTTGAGGCTTGTAGAAAGTAAGCCGAAATTTAACGAAATTTTGGCTTGTTTTTTATAATCCCCAATTTTACAGCTTATTTTGAGACTTGTCGGCTTATATAAGTTTATCATATCATAATAAACTTATACGAGCCAACAAGTCTAAAAATAAGCCACAAAATTGGAGCTTATAAAAAAATAAGCCCAAATGGGCTTACGTTTAATAAGCTTAGCCAAACATGCCCATAAATTTGAGTTAGCTTTTAAACATTTGTAAAGGATTAGTACCTCATGCTAAGTTGCCAACATTACACGTGCATATCTTTTGAGCATCATACAAATTAAATGTGGACTTCCAATCAAGATTTTATTACCACAAACAAGTAAACAACCCAAGCAAGGTGCTGGGAAAAGTTACATCAGAAACACGTTGTCAAACAGAAGAAAGATTAGAAAAGTATATGATTGCTACAAATCCAGCAATCGGAAATAAATCACAGACCACGTAACTTGAAACTTTAGTTGATCATTTCTTAATCACTGAAATGACTATATTATTAGTGTGTCTTGCTTTCTTGATATCAAGAGATTCCGACACATGCTTTGCGACATTATTAAATAGTTTTTCAATTATGGAACTTCCAAAATGAGCCGCCAACAAGGGTTCCATAACGGCTCTAACCATTTTTTTGGCATTTTCCCCGTGACGAAGACTGAGCTCTTTGAAAGCACACGGATTTGTGTAATCTGTGTCATATGGAACCCAACTTTCTCTGATTGCAGTGATGCTATCCAGGGAAAACGATCCCTCATTTTCAACAATTGTCTTAATTTCATCTTCACATGGATTATACATTGGTATATTAAATGAGGTAATATCTGATTCTCGAACGAGCCCCTGTAGTATGAATTAACGGTTAGTAGCCATATAAAATCTGAAGCTAGCTTGGTTTAAACAATATATTCTTACTTAAGTTCATGTCAAATACAAAAGAATTAATAGGCTTAATGGTACGTGGGCTAGGATAGTTGGTACGTCCAACTTTCTTCATTTGAAGGGTATTATTCCGCTTAGTTCCATTCGTTCCAAGGTGGGATGTGGCACCCACATCCGGTTTTGGAAAGACATTTGGATTGTTGATTCTCCTCTTCATATTCGATATAATAGACTTTATAGATTGGAGCAAGATAAAGATTGTTTAATCATTAATAGTATTGTTAACGGGCAATGGAATTGGAAATATTGGTGTAGGGCTGATATTGGAGTTCGTGTTATTGGTTAGAATGGCTAAAAAATCCTTTGCTACTTACGAGTTCCCGTTGATTGTTGCTGGGAGCTTCGAGCATCTCGAAATTGTTTGGTTCTTTTGTTTCTATGTTATTTTTGTTGTTTTTCCCCATGGCTTGTTTGGGTCTACATAAAAAACACCCCAGAGTGAAAAACCGGTGGCTCGGTCTCCGTATGTGTGGATTTTTCTCTTGTCTCGAACTGACAAGAGTTTTTTCATCCCTTTTGTAGTCCTCGCAGTTAAAGCCTCGGGAAGATTGTAGAAAGTGTAGTTTCTGTTTATTTCTAGTCATGTATTTGTACTCTTTGGCTTCTAGCGTCTTGCTAGTAGCTTTTTTTTTTTTTATATATATTTATTTCTGCCGTTCAAAAAAATAATAAATAAATAAATTAACCATATACCTCTTTGACCAAATCAAGAAGTGATAATGTTAATATCTCCCAGGGAATGACACAATCATCAATCGTTGGATCAGAGAAACTCCGACCAATAAGTGTTAAAACCATGCGTCCACCAGATACTACTTCCTTGGAGCGCACTTGTAAAAACTTTGTGAAGTCAGAAGCATATTGCTTCTGATATGCTTCGAACACATTTGGTGGACTTGTTTTCGAAAAGTAGATATTTGATGTGTTGTTTTCAAGACCTTCAGGTACCTATTATTTATAGCAGGGGTTAGGTTTTAGCATCTTAGACAGTTACATTTTAATAATTAAGGATTAAGTTGTAGATTAGCAATGTATTTTTTAAAGTGTATCATTTTGGTACGTGTACTTTTTTAAAGTTGTAGAATAGCAATGTACTTTCATAATTGTTCCAATTTGGTACGTGACGATGACGTGTCATGCTCGAAAATCTGACACGTGACACCATTTATAGCTTGACATGTCATCGTCACATACCAAATTGGAACACTTATGAAAGTACATTGCTATTCTACAACTTTAAAAAAATACACATACCAAAACGGTACACTTTGAAAAATACATTGCTATTTTACGACTTAATCCCTAATAATTATAGCATGCCAGATAACTTAAACAAGATTTTTGTTGTTGCTTGATTCTAGTTTGATCATGCTGTAGTTGCTAATGGTAATTTCTTGTTTGATCATGTTGTAGTTGCTAATGGTAGAGTTGGCAACTATGCAAACCTGAGAAAGCCAATGAAGACTATAAGATGAGTAAACAAGATGCAAACTTTCGTCGGGGAAGAGTCTGTCATAGAATGAACCAGGAACAGCTGAAATGAAACAAGGGCCAAAATTTTTGCCCTTGTCCTCCTTAAGCTTTGCATAAAAGTTCGGCAACAACCTGAAAACGGTGTTGAAATCATTTCCAACAAGGTCAACTAAGCTCACCTGAAATTGTGGTGTTTTACGATTATTTTGTGTACACTCCTCGTGTACAATATCAATAATGTTAGTTGCACTCAATAGAGTGTTTGGGCCAGAGGAACATCCAAGATCAGCTATCTTGAAACACCGGCCGAAAAAGACATCATGATTAGCAAAACCCTTGATTGCCTCCTTTAAAATGGGTAGCGCTTTTCGTATCACAATTTCCTGAAAAGAACATTTGAATTGTCTACTAGGGCTGATATTGGAGTTCGTGTTATTGGTTAGAATGGCTAAAAACATCCTTTTGCTATTACGAAGTTCCGTTGTATTGTTGCTGGAGCTTCGAGCATCTCGAAATTGTTTGGTTCTTTTGTTCTATGTTATTTTTGTTGTTTTTCCCATGGCCTTGTTTGGGTTCTACATAAAAAAACACCCCAGAGTGAAAAACCGGTGGCTCGGTCTCCGTATGTGTGGATTTTTCTCTTTCTCGACATGACAAGAGTTTTTTCATCCCTTTGTAGTCCTGCAGTTAAAGCCTCGGGAAGGATTCTAGAAAGTGTAGTTCTCTGTTTATTTCTAGTCATATTTTGTCTCTTTGGCTTTAGCGTCTTGCTAGTAGCTTTTTTTTTTTTTTTTTTTTTTTTTTTTTTTTTTTTTNTTTTTTTCTGCCGTTCAAAAAAATAATAAATAAATAAATTAACCATATACCTCTTTGACCAAATCAAGAAGTGATAATGTTAGTATCTCCCAGGGAATGACACAATCATCAATTGTTGGATCAGAGAAACTCCGACCAATAAGTGTTAAAACCATGCGTCCACCAGATACTACTTCCTTGGAGCGCACTTGTAAAAACTTTGTGAAGTTAGTAGCATATTGCTTCTGATATGCTTCGAACACATTTGGTGGACTTGTTTTCGAAAAGTAGATATTTGATGTGTTGTTTTCAAGACCTTCAGGTACCTATTATTTATAGCAGGGGTTAGGTTTTAGCATCTTAGACAGTTACATTTTAATAATTAAGGATTAAGTTGTAGATTAGCAATGTATTTTTTAAAGTGTATCATTTTGGTACGTGTACTTTTTTAAAGTTGTAGAATAGCAATGTACTTTCATAATTGTTCCAATTTGGTACGTGACGATGACGTGTCATGCTCGAAAATCTGACACGTGACACCATTTATAGCTTGACATGTCATCGTCACATACCAAATTGGAACACTTATGAAAGTACATTGCTATTCTACAACTTTAAAAAAATACACATACCAAAACGGTACACTTTGAAAAATACATTGCTATTTTACGACTTAATCCCTAATAATTATAGCATGCCAGATAACATAAACAAGATTTTTGTTGTTGCTTGATTCTAGTTTGATCATGCTGTAGTTGCTAATGGTAATTTCTAGTTTGATCATGTTGTAGTTGCTAATGGTAGAGTTGGCAACTATGCAAACCTGAGAAAGCCAATGAAGACTATAAGATGAGTAAACAAGATGCAAACTTTCGTCGGGGAAGAGTCTGTCATAGAATGAACCAGGAACAGCTGAAATGAAACAAGGGCCAAAATTTTTGCCCTTGTCCTCCTTAAGCTTTGCATAAAAGTTCGGCAACAACCTGAAAACGGTGTTGAAATCATTTCCAATAAGGTCAACTAAGCTCACCTGAAATTGTGGTGTTTTACGATTATTTTGTGTACACTCCTCGTGTACAATATCAATAATGTTAGTTGCACTCAATAGAGTGTTTGGGCCAGAGGAACATCCAAGATCAGCTATCTTGAAACACCGGCCGAAAAAGACATCATGATTAGCAAAACCCTTGATTGCCTCCTTTAAAATGGGTAGCGCTTTTCGTATCACAATTTCCTGAAAAGAACATTTGAACGCGGCACTAAGACATCATTGCTAAACGGGTGCCAAACTAGATTAGCTACTCATTAGATCACCATAATTTTCATGCAATTATATATAGAATGTGTGTGATGACTTATGGAGTTAGAGAGATCACCTGAACTAACGAGTTTTTGGCGTAGCTTGATTCTCCATCACCACTAGCCATGTGTAAAATGTTTGATGCTTCCATTGTTGTATTTTCTTTGCCTTTCTTCTGCTACTACCCGCCTTTAATTTATATAGTTTAGAAAACTAATTAAGCCCCAATTGAATAATAACGCATTTAATATATCCCACATGTAATGTTGACCTTCGGCATCTTCAAACCTCTAATATAGTTTTCTATTGAATGAGCCGACTTTGAACAAACGAAGTTATTAATATATGCACTAGACTATAGACGATTAGACTCGGGAAATTCGCGGGCAGCGTATAAAAGTGTTTGTGTTAAAAAATGATGCGTTGAACAAATATGTACCAATGTAAATCTGGAATTCTTTGGTTAGAACTAAAAAAATATGTAGTAAAAAATATATATATATTTTAAAAATGACATATATATCTTGATTGAATATTTTATTTGTTCAAATCTTACTTGATAAACAGAGGAACATCAATATATAATAAAAATTGTTTGAATAACAAAGTACAATCTAAAATAATGGATGCAACCTCTAAAAGTAAAAACATCAATATATAACAAAGTACATGAATACAGGGTAACAGGGGAAATGCAATGTGAAATCTCTAAAAACATGTACATCAAATCTCAAACAACATGCACTATAAAGATATAGGACTCCCCTCACAGTTGTCTTAAACATATGATAAATGGAATAACATTAGGAGTTGACACTTAAAGCACATGTCATGTGAGTCTTCCGAACGTGTACATCCATGAAGCTAATAAGACAAGTAAACATATTAGTGATGACGAGTGAAAGCTCCTCATTCTGGAGAACATAATGGCCAAAAAAGGTAACTTCCTGAGATGGGTCAAAATGGTTTTTACTGAAACAAAATTATACAAATGAACAATTTTGAAGTATGCTGTGACTTTGAGGGGTCTCGGAGGGGTGTGCAATAGGTGCCGTCGCACAGGGCCTCCACTAAAAAGGGGCCACATTTTATTGGTTTAGCATATACGTATAATATTAAACATATATGAGTCATATAATTCACGTTTATATGTAATTTCTCTTTAGTTTACAAGTGGATATGGCCTCTTTATTGTTATTGCCTAGGGCCACCGAAAACCACGGGACGGCCCTACAGTTTCAAAGTGGTTTCTAGAAATGAGAAGTCATACGTGTGACCGTAAATAATAGAGGGCACTATCAAATGGTCATAGACTCATAGGTAAAAGTGATCAGATGTGCAGCTTTGTAACGGTCAAAATGGGTTGATTTTAAGCGGGTCATTATTAGTTCAGGTAGGGTTGGGTTAACCTACTAACTTTTTTAATCTATCTTAATTGTACTTTACAAATTACTGTAACTCATTTCATTATGAATAAAAGAACAATATTATTACAATAGTGATCCAATTTTTTTTAAATAAAATGACTTTGCAGGTAGTATGCATTTAAAATATATTTTGGACAGTTTCAACTTGTTTGACCAATTCCATCTTAGCTATACTTTGACCCGTTTAAGATTTAATACACCCCAAACTGACCCATTCATAAATGAGTCGAGATGAACTCATCTAGCCATAGATGTTACCTTCATCTCTGCTTGATCACGACTGACGAAGAATGAATCAACACCAAATTTACTAATAGCTTCTTCCCTTTTCTTTGGGCTTGAACTTATCACAGTAACTTTAATACCAAGAGCTTTAAGAAACATAACAGCGACATGGCCTAACCCACCAAGACCAACAACAGCAACATGCATTCCAGGCTTATCAAGCCCATAGTAACACATCGGGCTGTAAACAGTAATACCAACANAATTGAATAATAACGCATTTAATATATCCCACATGTAATGTTGACCTTCCGCATCTTCAAATCTCTAATATAGTTTTCTATTGAATGAGCCAACTTTGAACAAAGGAAGTTATTAATATATGTACTAGACTATAGACTCGGGAAATTCGCGGGCAGCGTATAAAAGTTTTTGTTTTAAAAAAATGATGCGTTGAACAAATATGTACCAATGTATATCTGGAATTCTTTGGTTAGAACTAAAAAAATATGTAATAAAAATTATATACGTAATGCATTAAAAATATATTTTGGACAGTTTCAACTTGTTTGACCAATTCCATCTTAGCTATACTTTGACCCGTTTAAGATTTAATACACCCCAAACTGACCCATTCATAAGTAAATGAGTCGAGATGAACTCATCTAGCCATAGATGTTACCTTCATCTCTGCTTGATCACGACTGACGAAGAATGAATCAACACCAAATTTACTAATAGCTTCTTCCCTTTTCTTTGGGCTTGAACTTATCACAGTAACTTTAATACCAAGAGCTTTAAGAAACATAACAGCGACATGGCCTAACCCACCAAGACCAACAACAGCAACATGCATTCCAGGCTTATCAAGCCCATAGTAACACATCGGGCTGTAAACAGTAATACCAACAAAGAGTATAGGCATACCACTATCAAGGGGAAGGTCTTTAGGCCATACTACGATGAAGTGTTGATTGGCAACCAGGTGGTCAGAGTAGCCGCCATAGGTTACTTCTGTAGTGGCATTGTAGGTCAGCACCATTTTTGGGCTTAATTGCTCTTGATCAACTGCACATTGAGCGCATGAACGGCAAGATCCAATGAAACAACATACCCCAACATTGTCTCCTACTTTTTTGACCTTGATGCCCACCTCAGTCACCACACCCACACCTACAATCTCATGCCTGTAATGAAGCAACTTAAGTTATCAACGTGCCTCTGCTAGACTACTACAATTGAAATAACAGTTTATGAGGCTCACGGGCAAGCATCCTGAAAACAACCATCTATTAACTTTTATATAAACGCCACATTGAAACTATTTCAAAGTTCATCAAAGTATATGTAGAAAATTCCTTTCATATCACATCCAGCCAAAAAGTTATGTTTCTTTGAGAATACAAAATTACAATTGGTTACACCAGAAACTAAGCACAAAAGACAATGAAATTTCCAAAAGACTATTTAGAGCTCGAATTAGAGTTATAATTATTATTATGAATTAGAGTTATTAATATATTGTTTATGATTATTTTTGTATGGTAACGTGTCAACTTACAATTTCCATTTAGACCAGTTTTCATTCTTAAATAAAACTCCACGTACTAAAATTGCTTACCAAAAAAGTTTAAGTCAACTTAACGTGTCCTAATTGCTTGAAGAGATCAAGAAATATTGATATGTGCACCATTAAAAGTGATGTTAATATCACAAAATTATATACGTAACGCATATGATACACAATCACATTTGCATGTTTGTAGTGTGCTCATATAGGTGTAAATGAGACGAGACAACTAGTGAGTTATTCAAGATCGACTTGTAAACTACTCGACATCAACTCGATATAAACGAGTTGAGCTCGTGCTACTCGAGTAAACTTTCAAGCCAAGATCGAGTTCCAAAATACTTGGCTCGTGAGCCTTATCGAGTTTCAAATAAATTAACAATTTTACTCTTGCAAATACATGTAATAAATAAATTTGCATATAATGTCGAGTCAAGCTTGATCTATTGATTTTTTATCGAGTCCTATCTTTATAGAAATAATCGAGCTCGAGTTTTAAATGATGAGTCGAGCCTGGCTTGAAATATAAAACTCAGCCGAGCTCGAGTCGAGTATCGAGATCAAGTTTAAGTAGTCAAGTCGAGTTTCGAGCTTGACAGTGTTCAACTCGACAAGACTTAGTTTACATTTCTATATACACATCACTTATTCTAGTATGTGTATCAACTAAAGATGCATGGATTCAAAGAGAAGTAATGCACCATAAAAATTGTAAATACATATCATTTTAGAATTAAGACATTGTAGCAAATATATGAAATAAAAATACTAATAAACTACATGCAAGTGTTGTCGTTGGATGCCTTTGAATCGATATATTTATTATTGTGTTTTATAGTCTTCTTTTGTTTATTTATTTGAAGGCTATAATCTTCTCATTTTAAATGGTCATCGTAGACTATATATATTTTATTTCATGGTCTGTATATTGTAGGTCATGCATGGTCGATCACGTAGTAGTTGTGTATCACAATCTCCAGCTCATTTTGCAAGTAGACAACATAATTTTCTTAATTATGATCACCATAGATCTCCCCCATGATTTATTTACATGATTCTTTTGGTAGATAGTTTATGAAAATAAAGATATTTTAGAGAAAACAGGGTGTAGTAAGAAGATTGACATATAATAATGTTGTGTGTTCAACACTTCAACGTGTACAAATCATGACAATAACGATGCTTTTAAAATTTGATATGAGAAATGCGTCATATATTAGTGAAAAGAAGATCTTCAGAAAGATTTTGCAATTGTGTAAACGACCTAAAAATTATCTGCATTTAGAAATATCGCTTATTTATTATGTAAAATGTTAACGTGAATCTTATACATAAACATGATGATAGTTTTCTTCATCCAACTTTCTATCTCGATTAAATTATCCCTCAAAATTGAAACTAATTCAACATAATTTTTAGAGATAGGCAAGTTTTCACACGCCTAAATCACATTTATCTTGCAACATCTTACAAATGTTTTCCGCGAGACATTAGCTAACAAGTTCTTGTTTCATGAGATCACTAAAGAACTTTTGGTATGTTTGTTTCATTAAGATGTTTTAGGTCTGAATCTAACTACCACATCTTACCGGTAAGAGGTTGCTAGAAAGTCTAAATAATGTTGTTTGCTTTGTATAATTGTCCGAATGATTTTAAGTGCTCGTTTATGCAATTTATTTATTAAACCAACGCAATGCGATAATAAGTAACTTGTGTAAATATGAAACAAGACTTTTTATCATAAATATAACATAGTTAATAAACCATCAAATATATTATATTAACACAAGTCTTCAATCTCTTATAGAGTAAGAGGTATAAGACAAGCCCCCACCTCTTATTGAGTAAAATGTTATATGTCTTACCGGGTCTGAATCAAAAGAAAAAAACAAACACTAATATGTGACCACCTCTTACCGCCTCTGCTTGATAAAAGTATGACATTTTTTCAAAAAACAAACACATATGTAAGTTTATGTTGAATATAATTATGACATTTTCTTTTAACTATATTAAAAGAAAAATTGCAAGAAGAGCAATTAAAAAGGCGTTTGTTTTAGTACTTTTGGAATAAAGGAATGGTTTGACACCTACAAATAAATGTTTGGTACAAAAATGAATGGAATGCAAGTGGGGTCGGAATGAAAATCTCACGGCCCGTTTGGTTTGGGGGTTTGGTATGGGTTTTTGGTTTGATGTGACTAATAACATATGTTTGGTTGTAAATTTAAAGAGATGGAATGTAATTAGGAATGAAAGAATGAATGATAAGTAGATGGGTGGGCTTTGATGAGTATTTATATTTTTAGTGGACCCTACTTATTACTCTCCTCACATTTCTTTATATAACAATTTTATAAATAATAATTTATATATTTTATTAATCATTTATTTTCTCACTCCTCATTTAATTTAAACCTATACTTAAATCCAATTTCTTTCAAACCTTTCTCAAATCCAAATCCAATTCCAATCCCACTTACAAACCAAACGGGCCCTCATTCTACCCAAAAAGCTAAGGAATGACAAATCATACCTTATATTGGGTCCCACATCACTCTCTTCTCTCACAATACATTCAAATCAACTAATAAAAAAATATATTAGTGGTACTATTTCTTCCAAGATTTTATTATTCAACTATTAAAATATATATTTTAATTAAAAATTATTATTTTCTCTTACTTCATTATCTTTCATTCTATACCGAATCCGATACCTATTGTGATTCCTACCAACAAACCAAACGGCCCCTAAATTTAAAACACTCAAACCATAGTTAAAACTAAATTTAAAACCCAAGTTTGGTCAAAACAACTGTGTCGACAAGAAGCAACAACCAAAACTGGAAAATAAGCTCTTCAAAAGTTCAAATAGTGAAAATCCAAAATAAAATGTACAAATTTAGACAAAATCGAATAATCCAAAACCTTGTTTCAACATTAATTCATGGTAAGTAGTTGTGCAAATTTCTCCCATATGTACAACTAGAAAATACATACATTTGCACTAATAAGAGAATCATTCTAATTATAATTAGCCAAATTACCATCACTAAATAGTTGCTAAAACACAGACCCGAAGTCCACACTCTCTGAATAGAATATTTTCAGGCTTGAGTGATTGGTTGCCGGCATGGCGGCATATATGTTCTTAAACCAAACTAGGTTTTCTAACCCTGTTTCTTTTCTTATCAAGGGCATTCAACAAAATCAGAAGACTAAAAATCCAACCAATGAGAAAAATAATAGGATCTCCAACTTCAATCAGTTTCAAATTAATGTTTGTTGCTAAACATTAGCTATTTCTTTTTCACAGAATAGATTCTACAAAAAAAAGTTTATGTTCCCTCAGAAATGACAAAACTGTTTCATCAGTATCAGAATTAGCATGGTCAAATTCATACATCATTGGGAACATACTAAAAAAAAAAAAAAAAAAAGAAAATAAAAAGCTCAGATAAACACTAAACATTGTAATTCCCGGACCTTAAACAAATTAAAGTCTCATAGAGCTGGGATTAGATAGTTTAATCATCATTGCACAAACAAAATAACTACTACTGATCAGTACAAAAAAAAAAAAAAAAAAAAAAAAAAAAAAAAAAAAAAAAACCATTGAAAACAAAAAGCTCAGATAAAATAATGAACTAATTATAATCCATAACCTTAAACATATTAAGGTCTCATAGTGAGCTGGGATGCAAATTCTATCATCATCGCAACATAAATAAATACAACAAATTTTCTACTAATTTTTCTGGACATAAAGCCACTGTGCATTTGAAAAAACTGATAAACACACTTTTTGTAACCTGTGAATTATCAGAGTTTATAAACTAGACCAGAGGCTCTAAAAAGTAAACTTATCCAGTTTTTCCAAATTCAAAGTGGCCTTAAAATCAATAGAAAATAAGCTAAAACAAACACACCATTCATGTACAAAAATATGATAAAGACAAGCTTTTTAGGCTGCATAAATTGTAACAAAATTAATTAAAAAAAAGGATCCTCAGCGAAAAAAATGCTTATAGTTATCATCAATATGTAATCAGGTCTCAAAGATATCATGCCATCATTGGATCATAACAAATAATATTGAAAAATGAAAAAAATAAAACATAAAAGACAAATTAGTAAGTGAGAATATAGTGGTGTGTAGTATAGCATGAAAATGCTATGAGTGGAGGCAGGGTTTGCATTTTTTTATAGGGATTAGGGTTTGTGAATTGATGTATGTAAGTGCAGCCCAAATAAAATAAAAGCCCATGTTGTGTGTTAAAGCCCAAATTGTGTTCTAGAAAATAGAAAATAGAAAATTAGAAATCAATTTTTGCTTAGGTGGACACCAACCTCACTTGTGATTTCATTGCATCCCTCCCTCATGATATGCTTCATTTTGGTTCTAACCAGCGAGGGGCGTCACCGATGAAGGCAAATGTGAGGTGTGTAAAAATGGGAGTATAATTGTATAAGTGATGGGCGTGTGAGAGTTACGAGAGTTTGAGTGGTTAGTGAGTGAGCATATAGTAAGGTTATGTGACATTGAGATAAAAATGAATGAAAGTTAAATACGATCATTATAGGTAGATTATTTAAAAATTTAAATGTAATACACTCTATACCATGTTCATATATCCAAGTAATTAGAATCAGTTTTGTTTGATTCAAAATGCATTATTTGTTAGGGGTTATATTGTACTTAGCATAATGTTTAGCTTAAATAGATTGGGATTAGCATTCCTTTACTTGCAAGCCAAGGATGGACCATTATTTCAATCCTTCTTGGGTAGGCATTCAGTACAAGGAAGTAGGGGGAGGCTTATGTACTTTATCTTTTCTAGCTTTCAATACAAGTAATCGTTTGAAAGCATACATGTGTTTTTAGGATTCTTTAGGGTGTGTTTGGTATCCCACTATCGGAATGAATCTATGACTTTGAAAGTCATAGATGTTGTTTGGTTGGTTATGGGGCCCACCACAATGGAATGAGGATACCCATGATATGTGGGTTTCCTCATAGGAGTATGATGATGTGCGTATGTGGATACCCATGAAAAATGATATCTACATACCCATTTCCATTCCACTCTATTCTCAAACCTATACCTATAGTGATTCCATCAAGCATACCAAACGCACCCTAGTCGATAGCATAGTGATGTATGTGTGTGTTTCGATTTCTTTTGCTCAACTTTAGATTCATAATAATCCAAATGGTTTACAAAATCTTAGTCACTTAGTGTACACCTTGGCGTTGCTTGGCTTTATTATGAACCACAAAATTCAAACTCAAGCGAATAAATCAATTCATTTTGATATAAGTATAGAAAATTATTGCAACAAGTGAAAATGTGTGCTAGGAATGGCAAGAAAAGTATGCCATGAATAAAAGGCTTTTCTTTTTGTGAACCAAAAAAATCTGTAGCAAACATACAAGCAACTGATATTGTTGCAGCATTTACAACTATTTCACATTTCATAAAACCCAAAAAATAGGGGGAAGATGGAAATAAAATATATGTAACCCTCTCAT
Organism: Artemisia annua; assembly: GCA_014162995.1. Classification (NCBI taxonomy): domain Eukaryota; kingdom Viridiplantae; phylum Streptophyta; class Magnoliopsida; order Asterales; family Asteraceae; genus Artemisia; species Artemisia annua. The sequence goes on along the minus strand of LBNU01026986.1, from coordinate 80,830 downwards.
CAATCTCACTCACTCTCTATGTGGAATAAATGTAAAAAATATAATAAAATCAAGAATGTTACTCTTCAGGCCTTCACTATTTCCTGTTACCAGTTTTCTTCTTCATTTCAGCAGTGGTCACCTGCCTCCCAACTCGCTGTAGCACCTGAGGGTGGCTACCGTTATTGGTTGCTTTTCTTGAAGGCGAAGGCGCAAGTCTCAGAGTCATTGACCTGGTCCAACCATATATATGAGATATATAAACTGAACCATTATAACAAATATTCGTAGTCTTTTTAAGACATCACACAGTCCAACTTAATTGCTTTTTTTGTTGCAAACAAACTATTGTTAGCGACAGTTAATCAGCATCTAAAGTTTTGATTATTTTTATCAAGTTTTTATTTAAAGTTTGAGGGGATTTTCTTTTTCTAGAAAACAAAACTGCTTACCTGAAATAAGATTTGAATCAAAGTTGGTTTTTTCGTATTTTAAATGCAAATTAGGATTATTATAATTATCTCTTTTGCAAGCCATTTTGTCACATTTTGAATGTTTAGAAATAGATGATTAGTTTGTAGCAAAAAGAAACAAAATACTATGATTTAAAATGTCAATAAATTCTGTAAAATTTGTGGGTAGATGATACATAAGGCCAAGATTAGTAGAATTACCTCAAATCTGGGCTCTTGGTTAACTTTGCATTTGAGGTATTGAGTCTTGACATGGTAGGAAGTTTAGAATGATTAAATTGCCAAAGCAGATCAGGCTCAGACGAGTCGCTAGTAGCAGCATCAAGTTCATCAACACTATCATTAGTCGCAACGTCAAAACCATTTCCACCTTCAGATATAGTAGAAGACTGTTCCGAGTATAACTTGGAAGAATCTGGAACATAGTTTTGGTAAAATGCAGCATTTTCTGCTTCCCAACATCTAGCTGCATCTTGCTTGTTTACCATGACCTTATCAACCCAGCCACCAGAGCCCATGTCTCTATCATCCTCTAGATACATCTGACCAGGACTGCTTACTGGAGGCCACTGAGGTGAATTTGCTAATAGCTCATCTAAATCGAAGCTTTGCGTCTTCTGCCTCAACCTAGTTTTCTTAGTCATCTGAGTAGACAATGGGCCACATTTAGATTAACAGAAACAAAGCTAAGTATAGATCATGCATAGGTGGTCTATTTTGTATATGTTGTATCTTGGATGGGTCAAACTAATTAAGTATTAAAAAAAAAAAAAAAAAGCTTAAATTTGTTGATCGCATGAGTCGAAGGTCTTCTCAAGTGTATTTTCTAATGCATATAACATCGTAATATAATCTAGTTGTTGTAATCATCACACATTCACACACTACTATTACTTTTAATATGGATTTTTTTGGACAAAAATGTGTTTCTGCTCAACTAAACCCAGTGAACAAATAGTCAATTTTGACCCAAACTCATTTTGACCAATTCTTTGAATTTATGAATTACCTCATGGTTTCCTACATCCGCCTTTGGTTTTTTACGACTCTTTGGTTCAGGAATCGAATCTACTCGCACTAAGTTTCGTGGGGAATGAGATGACAGTTTGCCACCTGGACTTCCCGATACTTTCTGTTGCATGCCATTCTTATCCCCTTCTTTCTTTGCCAGAGCAGCTTTTAGATTGGCAATCTGAGACAAGAAACATACTTTTCCAATTTTACACAAATTCATAAGCAAACAAAGCTTTACTGACCTATACGGAGTATGTTAGTGTTACGGAAAATATAGGGGTACGTTAGAAAACCTGTTCTTTGAGGTCTTTCACATCTGAACTATCTTTATGTACTTGGGCAGCACCGAGTTCTACAGTCGCTACCCGTTCAGCAAACTTAAGTGTACTTAGCGTTTCTCCAACAGCATTCAGTTCCGGGCTTATGTGAACGAACATAAGTGTCTTTGCCTGCCCTCCTAATACATCCACAAGACAACACAAAAAAACCTTAAAACTTGGAAGCAAAAGGGAATACTTTCACATAAACGATGAAGCTTTATAAAGATTGTGTTGTCTTACCAAGTGAATCTTGAAGTAATTGAGTAAGTTTGCTGTTTCTGTAAGGCACGTGTGAATTTTTTTGAGCAAGAGATGATATCACATCGCCTAATGCGGAAAGCGATTTATTGATATGCTGTGCTTCTTTCAATCTGTCTCCTGTTGCTTCAGATTTGTCGACTCTTTCGCTTCCTGCTAGATCAACCAAATGCATACAACCACGAAGAACAGCTCCAGACGTTAAGTCTCTCCCTTGGACATGTACAGTCAAGCAACTGTGTAGATAATGGAAATTCAAATATAAGATTGATATAAAAAATTAAACGCATGACATTCTAAAAGAAAATTATCAAACCTGTGGGAGCGACTACTACGGTCATTGAGAGCAGTTGCACCAACAGCCCGATTTCTGTGCCCAAGGTTCATTAGATTAATAACATCATACATTGATGTCACCTGCACAAGGCTAGCATCTGGGACGTTGAATCCATTTTGTGAATTGTTACGGATCTCTAATGTGATATCAGGTTAAGGAATAAACCATATTTCAGGATAAAAATGAAATACGAAATACATTCTACTCCACATACATTTTAGTATGCCAAGAAAAATTGTTGTACTACTGCTAGAGATGTAAAATTGGCAGGCTGGGCAGATCATTGTGAGTAAGGGTCAAAACAGGTAATTTTGTGCGGGTGTAAACAGGTCGGGGTCGGTCTGGCCGACAAATACTTTCCTTTTAGCCATCCTTTTGGAACTTATAAGTAACTAAAGTGTTAAAATGATTACATAATCTACCTTTCTACAATAATAATCTTAACTTTTCTAATGTTTTTTACTTTTTTGTATTTGTACTCTCCGGATGACTTTCCCATCTTACTGAGCTTAACCCATTTGACCTGTTGAAGATGAAACATGACCCAAATCAACTAGGTTGAAACTTCCACCTCTAGCTACTAATCAAGCTGCACATTTCAGTGCAAATTTACAAGCTATAATTGCAAAGCGTAACAAAAAAAGGATATCTTTTGTTTAATCCATCAGTAACAAGCAGATCTCGAACTTGCTCATTATAAATCTCAATCATTTGAACGGACACGTCATAGTGAAGAGTATCCTTCCTCTGTTCAGCGAGAAAAAACAAATCGCCCAACGCCCTATAATTTACTCCTCGACTGTTCTCTGTAAGATCCTTCGGTCCAGTCTGGATGAAAACAAGCAAAGAGACTATATGTAAAATATACGTGTAAGCAAAGGGACTATATGTAAAATATACGCGTAAACACTTACTACTTAATTTATAAAAAATGTCAGAATAGATTACCATTGTGTGTGTTTTTCCTGACCCGGTTTGACCGTATGCAAAGATACAAACATTGTAACCATCAAGAACAGAGCGAATGAGGGGTTGAGTGTCTGCAAAAACCTCCTCTACAGAACACGTATGCATATTGAATATAATCAGAACATGATTCAATGTAAAATTCTAGTGACTAGAAGTAAGATACACCAACCTTGGGTTGTTGAGGGACCAAATACTTTGTTGAAGCTAAACGATCTACACCCTTTTCCATACTTTGCAGGGGCATTAATAGTAATTGTTCTTTCTTCAATGTTCTCCACGACACTCTGGAAGTCCAATCGCCCTGGTCTCACCCGGCAATAAACTCTAATATTTCCTTTAAGATCTTGGACTTGATTATATAGCTTCCGGTTTTCCTCAAGAACTCTATGATATCCAGAAGCGGCACTCGCTATACCATGAACATGCATACCTATAACAACATATACATCGAGGTTTTAGAATGGAGATGAAAACACGTTATTTTTTACATTTAGAGTGAAGATCAATAGTCTACCGAGATTCTGAAGCTCCTCGTGGAATTTCCTTTGCATGAACTGCATCCCGGCTTTTGTGGTTGAGAGAGTTTGTTTAAGCTCCTGTAGGACAAGGGGATCAACATACGATGTTAAGAATCAATTAAGTTTCCTAAAAACAAAAAAATTTGATTCAAAATTGATCAATACCTTGATATCTTTTTCTTGTAAATCAAAAGCCATTTGATATTTCAAATCATTTCTTTTCTTTTCTTCATCAGAAATGGTGTTCTTGTTGAGGTTATGACCTTTCTCTATAATTGCGAATTTTTTGTCTTCCACCTTGAAATTTATAGGAAGGATTGGTTGAAAAAAGTAAAAATTGATATCTACACGACTACACCTTATATAAAGAATTCCAACCTCCAGAAATTTCAGTACAAGAAGAAACAGATACTCACCTTTATATCATTAGATGCGTGTTTTAAAAGAGTAGTACTATCTTTAGCTGCTGCGTTTTTCTGTTTACCAAGAATATACAAAGTTTTAAGTATGATTGTAAGGCAACTCGGAGTTTATATATAACTTAATAACATAGCTAAAAAGCATACCAGTTCAATATTAGCAACGCGATTCTCAAACTCTTCCATGACCTTACTTAACACGGATTCAACAAGCTGCACAAGTAGATAAACAAATTTAGGTGTTTGTTAAGTTCATACATTACTAATGATCTTAGGCTTCTTGCATTAGTTACTAAGTTACTATGGCGACACAAACTTGCTAAAGTACCAGAGTACCAGACTACACTTACAATGGGAACCTCGTCTGGTTTCTTATCCATTAGAACTGCACGGACAAGCTGATTTAACGATGATTTAGACTGCATAGAAGCATACAGTAAGCATCAGGACTGTACATTTTGAATATGATAAAAAAATATATATAAAATTACAAACGAAGAGGCATCAAGTACACGTTACCTACCATTTTGGTATTCTCAGTTTCAACTAACTGAGCATTCACAGTTGTTTCATTCATCGACATATTCCTTGACAATGAATTCTTAAACGGATCTGAGTTTTTGCGTATGAAGTTCTTGCCTGATGTGACAGGTTTCACATTTCCACCAAATTTCCATGTCCCGTGACCACCTGCTTTTTTCCACTCACTGTATGATTTCATAGCTAGAATACAATTCACAATTCTAGATGATTTTCCTCCCTGAAATGCAAAACAATACAAAACGCCTTTATTGACACTATCATGACCATAAACTATGGTCTATCACATAATCCAATAAGAACACAGAACACAGAACACCTACTTGTTCCAAATCAGACGCCTCAAATGTAGGCAGTCCCATATTTCCCACAGCTACTAGAAAGTTCCTCACATTTTCAAAACACTGGTATATCGATAACGCTGCTCCATCAGGCACACCACCTGAATCACACGAACCTTCAACCACCTAAAAACATTCAAACTCGCTATCAACTTCAAAACAACTATAAAACACCAAATTACCCCGACAAAGCATAGTACTCCAACCAAAATTACCTTAGGCACAGCTCCTGATTCAACCTTATTAATCACATGACACAAAATGGATCCACTTCTTAAAGCGACCCTAAACTCTTCCTCAGAAGGCTGCGCAGGTAATTCTCGTGCATTAACAACTCCAAGCGTTCTTCTCATCCACTCAACCGCTTCATATCTTCTCATTGCTATATAACAATATAATCCAAACACTATCTAATTAGTAACCAATTTTTTCACATCACTTTTTTATTTTTTTTTTAGAACGGCAATTTTAACTATCTCACGTGTCCTAAGCAGCACGATATCAGATCCTAAATTACGTCCTCAAATTCCAACAAACAGAAAGAACAACAAATTTCACTGGAATATAAACATGAACATATCAGTTATGCTTAATTAACAATAATTTAACTAAATTGGTAGTTATACCGGCTTCTTCGGCTCTGCGAGAATCGAAATCGAGATCACAAGGACGATTATTATCATGCTGTTGAAGAACATCTTCCATAACGGAAACAACTGAAAACCGTAATGCACCATCAGATGACGTCATTATCAACTTCCAAAAAATTTAATCAATAACCGTCTCTAGTAACAGAATTCAAGTCCAATTCATAATTTCAGCAATTGAGGAATAAAGTTGAGTATGTGTGAGTGTGTGCGTGTGAGTTGTTTATATAAAAAAAGAAGGAATTAATGGTGGGGGGTGTCAAGGTTGCTTAATTTGTAATACACAGAAATGCAACAACAACAAAATTTGACAATTTTTAGTTAGTTTTCTTTTTAAGCTTTTTTTTGGCTGTCTAAACTGCTTTTTATATTTTTCACTTTGAATACAAAACCCGCTTTTTATTTACGAACCTGGTTCCGAGCCTAGTGGTTTGGTATTTTTGGCCTGCCGTCCTCCTGGATTTGTTTTTTATTTTATTTTTGTGTATCTGATTTTGAAAATGAATATATATGGTAATACCAAGTCAACTATTGGGATGGATATATTAACTGACTGTGTGGTGGTAGTACTTGCTATAACGTGGTACGTCAGTTATAGCCACCGCTTGGTTGGTAACATGTTTTAAAGATATGGCTACAATATAAATACAGATTTTTTTTTTTTTTTTTTTTTTTTTTTTTTTTTTTTTTTTTTTTTTTTTTTTTTTTTTTTTTTTTTTTTTTTTTTTTTTTTTTTTTNGGGGCCCTCCCCGGCCCCTTAATAGTTCCGTCCATGGGTACCGTACCCTATGTTTTCATGTTGCGCCATTTCTAAAAAGCGGAATCAGACCCAGACCGTGAGTGGCGTTTTTGTGCTTTGCACCATCCCTACCAGTCGAGCGGTCTGGTAAATTTTTCTTCTTTTTCTCTTTTGTAAACGTTACTTAATGGTAGAAAATAAAAAAGGGATGTTTGGGTTTGTTTTATAGCCATTTTATGTCATAAATTACCAATTTTTTTTTTTCCAAATTTTTACCTTTTAAAAATTACATAAATAACTCATTAATCTTTTAATTTTTACACACACTTCTATATACACATCTCAACAATACTTCTCTTTTTACCTTAAAGAAACGCTATGGATCCCAAACGACCTTAGATCTTTATGATTTTTACTCTCAAAAACGATGTGGAAATCCTTGATATTTTAAATATTATCAACAATTTCAAGCTTTGGGTAATCAAGAAGTCGAGAGTTCAGTTCCTCTTACTAGGGAATACATACCACGAGAACGAGAAGTTGTGGAACAACGGCTATTGGAAGATTACTTTGGAGGCAAAAACAATCCACCTAAATACACGGAGAGGAATTTTAGGCGAATGTATGGCTATGTTTGGTGCATAGCTTTTTGAAGCTTTTTGGGGCGATAACCGGTGAACAATGAGCTTTTTGATTTTTAGTATTCATTTGGCAAAAGAGCGGTGAGCTTTGCTATTTTAGTACTTTTAGGAAAGCTCATTATTCCAATGCTTCCTTAAGAAGCTGTGAGCGGTGAGCAGTAAGCTGTGGCTACTGCTCACAGCTCACTGCTACTGCTCACAGCTACTTTTGCCAAACATAGATAGTATGGGGTCAAAACTGTTTAAACAAATAGTTGATAATATTACCAATTACAATGTTGCCCTCTTCTCGAATACTTCCATGTTTCTAAACGACGACCAAATGCTTTGGGTCGTTTAAGTATTAGTCCTATTATGAAATGCACATCGGCCATAAGCCAATTGACATACGGCACATCAATTGATGCATTGACGAGTACTCGCAAATTGGTGAACGTTGTTCACGTGAATGCTTATAAAACTTCACTAAAAGCATATATACTTTATACTTAGAAGAGTTTTAAGGCAACTCGATTTAAATCGTATGCAATATATGTATGCATTACACGGAGAAAAATATAGACTCCTGGGAATGCTCGGAAGCATTGATTGTATGTATTGGGAATGGACAAACTGTCCGAAGACCTTACACAGGCAATTCAAAGGTGTGATTATAAATACCCGAATCTAATGCTTGAAGCCATTGCGTCGTATGACTTGTAGGTTTGGCATGCATATGTTGGTGTTCTGGGGGCAAATAACCATCTCAATGTTCTATATGTTTTTCCACATCCGAATATTCAACGTACTTTAGTTGAACGATGCGAGATACAACAAAGAAAAAACAAAGAACTTCGGGATATGAAAGTGCACGACGGCCTTCGACACGATATCGTGAGGCACTTATGAAACTTTAATCACTAAATTATATCTTTTTTAGTGGACCATTATATTTAATGTATCATTTATTTTTACTTTTTAATTATTTTTTTTATTAATGAGATTTTAATTTTAGTTTAATTTGTTGTTTTATTTGAATAAATGAAAAAAAAAAAAAAAAAAAAAAAAGTTCCAGGGAGGGATGGCACCAAATTATGGTGTTATAAGAGGGGGATGTTTTGCGTGGTGTGATAGATTATGGTGTTATGAGAAAAAAATGATGATGCCACTTTACCTACGACATCGCACGATGACACCAATGAGTACCTTATGCTCTTACAATTTACTTTCGAGTTAATCCATCCAAATTTAGGTAGATGGAGAAGGTAAATAGATCGTTAGAAGAATATTTATAGAGTTATCCAGATGAGTTAGAGTATTCTTTTTCATGATGTACGTGCTTTTAATATTTATGTGATTGTTTTTGAAATTTTCATTATTCCACTTAGCACTAGGAGTCACTCAGAGGTGGCGTAATGGTAAAAGACTTGTGATAATCATATCAAAATGTGAAAAATATCAAGTTTTGTTTATGTTAGGTACAAACGACCTTGAAGTGGTCATACCAACCTCTCAAAAAGTGAACATTTTAAGCAGTTTGAGTATGTGTAACACTGTTTCAAACTCGGTGGATTAGTCAACCAGAAAGTTTAAGTCCATGGTTATCTGGAAGAAAAAGAAAACAACTACTTAGCACTAGGTCGACTTTGTAATATCAAACTATTGATTGTTCAATTTTCATGATCTAAATACCGAGTATTAAACTCTAGTTACCTATATATAAATAGGTGTTAATCTTTATAATCAAAAAGTAATAAAAGTGATGAAGAAGCATCAATTGGTTCATGATATGTTGATAAAGCATGGTTTGGTCTCATGTCATGTCGAGAATCCTATAAGTCAAAAAGGTTGTTAGTTGATTAAAACGGGTGTTTTCCATCCGCACACCATTTCAGTTGTAATACGGTATCATTTCTCTCTACTCATCTGGTTTACAATGATAACCCCTTTGGACTGGTTGAGTATCCGCTGATTTTACGCCATTCTGGTTAATAGCAATGCTGCCCATACGGGCTTGAATGTCTTTGACTTTTGGGTAAGCAACTTTTTTAACGCTCTTAAGACACCTTCTTTGCTGACGTGTCGCTTACTGCATCCTGCAAGATTCGCAAGATTTGTTGACAAGTCAAACACTTAAGCCGTTCGTAACCTCATGCAACACCTTTGACAATCAAACCGCCTGTTCATTGTCTCGCTATGCTTTTTCCCATTATATTCTTTCGTTATCCTAAGTGCTATCAATTAAGTAGCTAGGGATCTAGACAGATCAGGTTACGTTTTATATCCCTTGGTTCGGTTGTCATAATCGCCAGTTGGGTGGACTGTAATTATACATTTTCCATACGTCAAGACAGGACAGAATGGATGTGTTATCTATCTTACCTAAAAATACATTCAGTCCCTTAGAGATATGCGTCCCATCTACTGTCATGTTCTTCTTTAAAAAGCTTAGCTCTGTAGAAGCATGCTGCTTTACTCACACAGACTGAGTTTGATTTATTTTGAGAAAGATCATGACTGGAAACATTCTCTCGCTTTGACACTAGACCACCACTCGTGGTGGCAACGGTAACCTAATCAATAATTCTGTTGGCGTTGCTGGCTGCATTGTCGCTCCACATCTATAGAGGACGTATTTTGAAAGCTAAAGTCCTCCATTGGCCACTCACAATATGTAACCCGCTCCTTGTGTGATTTTCTGAGGCCGACCATATCTACAATCCTCACGATTCTTCTCCTATAAACTGTTAGCGTGTTGGTTCATTCTTTCTCTGTGTATGCTGTTATACAAACAAATTAATTAGGTATGAGATTAGTAGACAATGTCAGAAGTGTTCTAGTCTTTGATGTGACCTTAAGACTGTAAAATAAATAGATTTAAATAAACTAACATCGTTCACAACTCAGCTAACATAATTAAAAAATGCAGGCCCAGATGTTCCTGGAATTGGTTTTTTACCCAATCGCTGATATATCTCGAGTGATGATTCTTGCCGTGGTTACATCCAAATTCGAGACAACGAATGTTTATTCCGCACTCTCTCTACACGCTTATTCTTTTATTTTATATGGACTTGGTTACCAGGATTGATTGCCGTTTGGCGTTACAGCTTATTCTGCTCTTCTCAATTTCCATATTTTTGTGTGGAAATCCTTTATAAGTACGAACAGCCACAATTGATATGGATCAGATTTTTCTAAAATCCACCAAAACTGTTACTAACCTCAATCGACATGCAGTTTTGGTTAGCGCAGGAAGCGTATGGGTACACTGCTCATATGTTGCCAAAACACAATCCATAACTTATGTACTAGAATGGCCATTGTGACAGATCTCTCCATCTAAAGCGAGCCAACAGAACAGATACAGCATCATGAGCACTGGGAATGCAGGTGACTGGGGGAAGCGGTTAATAGGAACGAGATACAGAACATAGATACTGATCTTCGCGGACCGCGTCATTGCTACACTACTTCTAACAGCTTAATAGCTTAATAGTTCTTGTGATCTATTGCAACTTAAAGAGATCGATTAATTAATCTCGGGCATTGGCGCATTTTTTTACAATGGGGGGTACACCGCGACATTTGGCAGACTTTTACTGCTGCAGCAGGGGGATTAAAATTCCTGCATTGTGGCTGTCGACTATTTCACAGAAATGGATTAAGCAAAGCTGTAGCCCACAACTCACTGGTAACCGTCCGGCGGCCCCGCGCCAAGGTCAAAAGATTCGTATGGACAACATCGTGTGTCGATTTGGCTTACCAGGAGAAATCATGCTCGCGATCAACGGGAAAACAATTCCAGCGCAACATCCCATTAACAGACTGGCTGCGAACAACTACAATCGAAGCAACACTTTGCATCCCGTAACCCCCAACATCCCGAAACAAATGGTTTACGTCGAGGGCAGAGCCAACCGCATTCTAGGAGAAGGAATGAACAGCACGCCTAGAAAACACAAAGCGGCCGAATGGGTGGATGAGCTTTCACCATTCCTAATCGGGGCGCACCGAACAACCATTCAACGGTCAGTAAGGAGACCACCTCCCTTCTCACTCGCTCTTACGGGAACACGAAGCTGCATTAAAGCAGCTGAAATTGGATGCCAACCATCCCACAGCAGAAGTTACGTCGCGACAAACGACGAGGAACGACGAGTAGCACCTGGACTTACTAGAACGAAAGGCACGTGAGCGCGCAGCAATACCGCGAAGACAAAAAGTCCAAGTCAAGATGAAGCGGGTATTATGATGAAACGTTCCGTCAGCGTTTCTTTCCGACCAGGGGGACTTCGTGTACAGAGCACAACGACTCAGCCCCGCAGCGAGGACACGGGGAAACTAGGGACCAAAAATGGGAAAAGGCCCCTACGAAATCAATTGAAGCACTTGGAAAAGGCGCGTACAAGCTACGCGACAAAATGGCCGAGAGCTACAACGCACATGGAATGTTGGCAATCTCAAGAGCATGCCTACCTTTTCTAGATCACAGGCTACGGCCCAACACGCGACATCACATGCGTTTTAGACCAAACACGCCCGAATAAATGTCAGCGCATTTTTTCCTTTATTTTCTATTGTATTTCCTTTCTTCATACAAGTATGATATGCTCTTTTATTCTCCAAAAAGCTTGGCACAGATTAATAAAACACGCCATTGTTCTAGATTAACCATGACACATTTTCTCATTAATACAATACTTTTGACTTCGACATATCTAAACTATCCATGATGGTATTGGCCCATGCCGCGGTGCATGCCACTTATTAATAACCCCACGATGGTACAAAGGAATGATAAACCTACTACGAACTCGCTTGAGTAAGAGGGTCTGCAAACCCCACTCGAACTTTGGATCACGTCATCCTTGTTAAACACCTTGCCGCTCAAGACGTTGACGCAAAGTTCTTGCGAACCCACGATGCGCGGATACCGCACAGTAGAGGCCCCTGCCGTTTAACAAATGTAGACAACATACTTTTGATCTTCTTGTAAAAAATTAAATACCGACAAGTAAATTATCAAAAATCATAGACAACTGTGATCTTTCTTAACTCAGTCCAAATTTCATACCCGGCGCTACTGAAACCACTTAACGAATCTCGCCACTTCCCTTTAAGATATACTTAGACGTTTAAATATATCGTTAGCATAGATCCGAAGACCATACACGAACAGTGTTTGAACAATAAAGAGCAGCAAACATTTATAAATGAATACGTTCTATAAAGATTCCTGCCAAAAATATGCTAAGTACAATCTCTAGTCAGCAACGCAATAACACACAGTAAAGTAACGGTCAATAACCATGTAGACTTGTACATTACTTCTTTACGCTCTATTATTCTCCTTGTTTTCTTCTCACACCGATTGCACCTGCCTCCAAATTGCCTTCCATCCTATCTGTAGTGGGCTCAAGATGCTCACGCTTATTTGGAAACTAGACCAATCAAACTAGCCAGTAATTGTGGTTTATGAAGTTTCGGAACTACGCGAACCTGCACCAGTCATGCCAATGGGAGAGGAACGTCCTGCGATGTCTTTTGGTGGCGATCTCTTACCTACGTACGGCAATCTTACCAACACGAGTATTCAGCTCTTCGTCGACTACGATGTTTCTAGTGTCTCTCCGGTACAACCCGATGCCCAAAGGCGGTGAAGCATGCGGATTGAACTGGGAAGACGCCTTAAATTTTTCCTCCGAATAACCTTAATCTACAGTTTTTCACTTTGATTGCACTGGTGTCCCCCTCATTTTGCAACTGTGGATACCCTGCTTGAGCTAACCGTTCAGAAATGGTCGTGCGTTATGTTATACCATCCTGAAACCGAAATCACGACTGGGGCGATCAGCGTGCCGAAGATGCGAGTGCTAGACTACGCGTCTTGGATGCGAGTCCTTTCAAAATAGCGCATTGGCATGCATGGATCTCCCCTCGAGCTCTTGACGTACAGGGGTTCGAGTTAAACTGGCAGACTCGACAACGGATGATGCGCTAAGTTGGAAGAGTCCGAGGGGTTGTGGCGTTATAACAATTGACTGCGTCCGTTCATGTGTTTCTGCCTCCGGACGGTACCGTCGACAAACAACGACTGCAAAGGTAGATTTTCTTCTACTTTCATCGTTCACATGTCGTCCACAAGTGCACAGTCCTTGTCGCGTGTTAATGGTGTTAGGCAACATGTTAGAAATAAGTCAATGAATTATCAACCTTGGATCGACGTGGGAAGTTTGTTATTCGTAAATACATCATTGGTGGTATCAAGAATGTTTTTGCGTAACCCATCCCCTTCTAAACATCAGGCTGAGTTCCGTTCAAAACTACAAAACTAGAATACGCAATTGCGTGCATACATGGTCTTAGGGGTGTTTGATCTCGACTTAAGTTGAGCTAATATCGAAGAAGACAAAAAAAAAACTAAGAACTTACAGTGATATGAAACGGTTTGTTTGTACTTAATAAGAAAGCATGAACTGAAAATTAGTTAATAATAAAACTGACGATTGTCTGCATTAACCGTCATCTTTAATTACAACATGCATTAATAAAAAAATTTCTAAGCAAAAAAGCCTTAATTTTTTTGAACCAATAGTGGCTTAATCTTTCTAATTACGAATATTACCTAACACAATATTCTGTTGTCGTTCAAAATAAGCATTTAAACTTTAAAAAGGTCTTATTTTTACCTCAAAAACCAAAAATTACACCAGTCAATATTTAAGCATATTTTAAAGTAGTGATTGAACTCATAACATTATTAGAGAAACTTTCACATGAATAGTCGCCACACAGAGCATTTGCAGAAGTTTTTATAAATGCATCCTGAAGTTCTAACTACACTTTTTTTTAAATAGAAAGTATTATTCTTTCCTAACATAATGTCTTTTCTAACCGGCTTAACAATCATATAAAATGCAAGTAAATACATACTTTCAGAAAAAAAAACGGAAGACTTATTATCTTGAGAAAAAAGAATAAAGTACTTTTAAAACACTATGAAGCAATTTAACTTGTTCACATATATAGGGAACATTCTTTTACATGAAGAAATTAAATTCTAATGTTACACATAAAAGTTCTTATGAAATTGTATTGGATCTTTCATTTTTTGAGACCTTAAAGACGGAAAAGGCCAGCTCCGCTCTTCGGCTCACAAATAATCCGTTAGACACCGTCAGCTTAAGTTCTTCTACGATAAGCCATCTACCAGTACGAAATAATTCGTTTTTTAAGGAAAAAAAAGAGATGGCTAAGTTCATGCGTATTTATTCATATATGACATATATTTCCTCAAAAACTCAAAATCTACACCTTTACTCCTTCAACACGTGTTGATTTTAGTTAGGACACCATCTTATCAGGGTACACCAATTTCTGGCATAAACATCACTTTTCCTAATAATAACTATGGTCCGCTGATATATTAATAGTGAATTATAGATAGTCGAGCTAACCCACAATAAATAAATTCGGGTTTGTCATTCGCATTGAAGCTATCTTTCACAAGTCTCTTAAAGTGTATTCCTCAAAACTCAGGCATCGTAGGCTGAACTCAAAAGTTTCCATTATTCAATGTTTTTCTAAATTAACTGAAACAAGGAAATTGGGTAGAGATACATTTCATTTTAATTTCTAATCCAAATAGGCCAAACTAATTCCAACGAAGTCAATTAAACTAGCACCAATGTTAAAAACCCTGGCTTGACCCGGCCGGTTTCAACGGTTGACACCGGAAACGGCGCCGGATGTGACCGGGTTTTTGCTGCGTTTGAGAACCGCATTGAACCCGCCGGTTTTTCATCTGACCCGGGCTGACCCGGTTTGATAACACCCGGTCCCGGCGTCATGATCTTTTAGTCGAAGAATCTAGCAAAACTTTAAAAGATTGGAAGGTTAATGTTCTGAATTTCACGATATTTTGGTTTTGTATTATATATGACCACCAGTTAACTGTCCTTTAGTTTCCATATTGGATCACCCTTCTGGCTTCTCAAATATGTTATGCAAACATTACTCAGCAACTCCATTCTGCAAGTAAGATCCGCCATGGTTAGACTTTGAAGATGGCTGATAACCTTCTCTTTCAGCACTTCGAATTAGTCGTATAATAAGTAAACGAATAAACAGAAGTTGTTGTCTTGCGTGTAAAGTAGGTGTATACGACATTTATTTACATACAAACACCTCCAACATATTCAAATTACTTTTCTGTATATATGTTCTTAACCAAGAAATACTTGCGGTTGAGTAGTCAATTAACGTTATACCTATGTAAGATTATACACATTATGACTTACGAGTTTATTGTATTGGAATGTAAGAATGAAGGTCGGATAGATTCATAGGATTATTAACATACAACCCCTATAGAACAAAAATACATACAGTGATAAGAACCGGGTTTGACCCGCCGGTTGCAACCGGTTAACCGGGACCCGGCTGAACCGATGACTTAACAGCGGGTCATAAAACAACCGGTTTTTAAAAACATTGTACGGCAACTAAATGTTTGCTTCCATGGCAAATTTCTTGCTACCACACCATTAGTTGACAATCTCATACAAAAATATACTGTCATTCTTCGCTGAATTCTCATCTGAATAGTCCTCACCAAAATGTTTCCTCTAGTCATCATAATCTTCACTCTATTCACCAACTTTCGCGCCAAAATGTCCAACAGTTTATCGACTGTTCAACGAAGCTGCTATATATTAATGGTCAAAAGTTTCGATAGACTGTTATCCTTCATGGGACGCAGATGTCCTTAATCAATTGCGGACTACAACGAATTCAACATGTCTTACATTGTTACGTGCGATAGACAGTCAGTGAGTACTCCTCTAAGATTAGTAAACTTGGAATTTAATCATAAAAAGAACCACCCTTGCCGTAGCATGACTATACTGGGTCACAGAACGAAACAAATGCATGTTCGTTGGGGTGGGGGTTAGAGTTATTGGTTTATTGCTGGTGGCGTGGAACAAACACCCCTAAGACTAGAGGCAAATACAAAATTCCCCAACATCAATCTATTAAATAAATAATGAATTACAAAGTTAAAAAAACCTTTAAGGATTTGTATTCGGGAAAAATCAGAAATTTTAAGCACAAATTTCAG
>LBNU01026986.1:26329-64525 GCA_014162995.1 Artemisia annua | reverse complement strand
TGAAAAAAAAAAAAAAAAAAAAAAAAAAAAAAAAAAAAAAAAAAGTTCCAGGGAGGGATGGCACCAAATTATGGTGTTATAAGAGGGGGATGTTTTGCGTGGTGTGATAGATTATGGTGTTATGAGAAAAAAATGATGATGCCACTTTACCTACGACATCGCACGATGACACCAATGAGTACCTTATGCTCTTACAATTTACTTTCGAGTTAATCCATCCAAATTTAGGTAAATGGAGAAGGTAAATAAACCGTCAGAAGAATATTTATAGAGTTATCCGGATGAGTTAGTCTTCTTTTTCATGATGTACGTGCTTTTAATATTTATGTGATTGTTTTTGAAATTTTCATTATTCCACTTAGCACTAGGAGTAACTCAGAGCTAGCGTAATGATAAAAGACTTGTGATAATCATATCAAAATGTGAAAAATATCAAGTTTTGTTTATGTTAGGTACAAACGACCCTGAAGTGATCATACCAACCTCCCAAAAAATGAACATTTTAAGTAGTTTGAGTATGTGTAACGATGTTTCAAACTCGATGGATTAGTCAGCCAGAAAGTTTAAGTCCATGGTTATCTGGAAGAAAAAGAAAACAACTACTTAGCACTAGGTCGACTTTGTAATATCAAACTATTGATTGTTCAATTTTCATGATCTAAATACCGAGTATTAAACTCTAATTACCTATATATAAATAGGTGTTAATCTTTATAATCAAAAAGTAATAAAAGTGATGAAGAAGCATCAATTGGTTCATGATATGTTGATAAAGCATGGTTTGGTCTCATGTCATGTCGAGAATCCTATAAGTCAAAAAGGTTGTTGATTAAACGGTGTTTTCATCCGCACACATTTCAGTTAATAGTATTTTTTACTCATCTTGGTTAATACTGTAGTATATTTTACGCAATTTGGTTAATAGCATATGTGCCCATACGGGCTTGAAAATTCTTACTTTTGGGTAAAACTTTTTTAACGCTCTACATTTTGTACTTGTTAACTGTCATCCTGAAATTCAAGATTGTTAAAGTCAAACACTTAGGGCGTTTCGTAAATCATGAAACATTGAAATCAAGTGTATAATTTATGATATGCTTTTTACAAGATCTGGTAAACTGATGCTATTAAGAGTAGAGAGATATAAACGTTCATAATATCAAGTTCGGTAATATATCTGTAACCAAACAGAAGTTTATTAATTACTACGTAAGTAACAATCCTAAAGAACGCGTCATTAATTATCCTTAAAAGTTAGCTTTAGAGCATGTGCTTACCCTTTTTTATTTTGAGAAATGTATCAAACAATAATTGCCAACTAAAATCAATCGTGTGGCAATAACTAACTTGTTAGGCTTTGCATTTACCACTTGGGTATGCTATCTTTTGGTCAACAAGAACCATGTACAAAATAAAACCAGGATATTTTTTTATTTTTTATTTTTTTTGCGGTTCCAAAAAAATAAATAAATAAATAAATGGTCATTGATACCAACTGTAAAATAAATAAATAAATAAATAAAATAAAAAATAAAAAAGACAGGATATGATTTTACCAACTGTAATTATAAATGGTCATTGATACAATTTATTAATTAACTTATTTATTTAGGTGTGATGCCTTGTAATATATCTCGGTTTCTTTTGGGTCCTTAATAAAATGTTGTATTTCTAAAAAAAATCTAGCTACAACTCAATCGACATGCAGTTTTGGTTAAAAGCGTTGGAAATCTTTGCCAAAAATATAATACTGCTAAAACATTAAAGCGAGCCAAGAAAGTAAGCATCTATGCATGCAATGCATTGTGGAAGTTAGTGTTATGAACACATCAAAATAGATATATTGACGCGTCATTGCTACATTTGGAAGAGTTAATTAATCGATCTCTTTAAGTTCAATAGATCAATAGTACTATTAAGCTATTAGCTGTTAGAATATGTAGATAATGCAAGGTTTCAAACTTGGTTTAACTACATGTTGTTGAAACCTAGTAGCATTTTTATTATAGAAGTTAATAAAATCGTGAGAGCACTCTATGTGCATTTAAGGTCCTATTAAGGTCCTCAGATCAAAGGTTGTCAAACTCGCGAGTTTACACGTAAGATCGTACGATCTTACGTGTACAATAGTCAAAATCGTGTAGGATCGTGGTAGGATCGCATCTGAGGTAGGATTGTAGGATCGCACGTAAGATCGTAAGATCGACACGCGATCCGAGTTCAGTTTTTTTTTTTTTAAAATCTTTGAAGTCCATCCCACTTGCTTAGGCTAAAAAAACAACGTGTGTTTTAATAATGTCTAATGAGTAACCCACAATTGTTTCATTTTCTAAATAGATTATAGTTTATACATAGTTTTCTATATTTCTAAATAGACTATAGTCTAAAAGTGTTTAACACTGTGTTCTTAACTTTTTATGTAGAGGAAAATGAAAGTTAATGGAAGTACAGAAAGTGGTAAGGAAAGAAAAAGAAAGATTGCTAAAAATTTGATAGTGTTCGTGAGTTGTAAAAAGAAAGAGAGGAACGTGATGAAAAAATATTATTTGACGATTATGTCCTCCATCATGTATTTAATTGAGGCTCATATTAAATTAAAAAAGGGTCAATCTAGTCATAACAAATACTTTAGTTTTGTCAAAGTTTTAGCATAAAAACCCATACCACTTTACTTCCTATTTCACACTTTACTTTCACTTTCCATTCTCAAAAAAACTTGAGAACACACCTTGTTTTTTGTTTTCTTCACTTGCTTTCACTTTCCACCCATTTTTTCACTTGAGAACATAGTGTAATAGTTTAATTTACTTTACTTCACTGTGATTAAACTAATCAGATGGTATGTTTTTGAATGCCACTTATGAAACGTTCGTTTTCTTGAAATCATGTTGACGGCTCGTATGTTTTGAGACATTTAGGACTTATGTTATGTAATATTATTCCACTATATCGTTAATGTAACGATTGAAACTTGATTTTTTGTGTTTTACTATTACTTTGGTGTTTAAAATTTGAACTTTGTCATTTTCAAAAGGATATTATATGAATTTACCTTTGACGTTGAGTAAGAATGTAAAACAGTTTGACTCGTATACCATTTGTTTACAAATATGACAAATTGGTAGGATCGTAGGATCGCGATCCGATCCTACGATCTCGATCTTGCAAAGACAAAAACAATCCTGCGCGGGATCGCGATCTTGACAGCCTTGCTCAGATCCAAATTTAATTTCCATCGTTGAATCATGAATTTAACTCAATCTAGCTACCAATTCTGCGGCAAGATACATGACACGTCATAAAATGACAAAAATGCCATATCGTATACATTTCATTATCGATCAATTGTCAGTTCCTTCAAATGTTTAAGGGCACATCAAAACGCATGTAAAGGTTTTCGTCGCGTTGTTGTTTAATAGTAACAAATCACTTTAAATCATACTTTTGGCTATACAAATTATTGTGTGTGCATTATGGCTTGTAATATACGAGTATATGGCATTTCAAAATTTGAACCCCATTTGTGAATGGATGTTGATAGTTTCGTCTTCTTTCATTACCAGTGATTGTCGGGATCACAATAACTCATTATTTATAGCATCGGGTGTCATGACATCCATTTTTTAGCTATTTAGGCTCCACCGGGTGCCACATTTTAAAATACATATTCACTCACAACTAAACACAACTTATCCAGTTGGGCCCACCCACCCCTAACTTCACTCATCTCGATGTGTGGCAAATAAAGTGGTTGCGAGCTTCGTTGATGTGGTGGGGAGCATTCGGCTTCACCGATTGTGTTGACACGTAGGATTCGGCGAGATTTTCGCCACTATACCCAACTCTCTTAACACCCTCTTTAGTTTGCCCCTTTCAACTCACACGCATGTTTTTTATTTTATTTTTATTTTTTTTAATTTTTTTTTTTGTTTTTTTTTATTTTTTAATTTTTTATGAAAACTGTTTTAACATTTAATTTTGACTTTCTTACAAACGTAAACAAAAACAGTCTGTTTGTTAATGAGGTAAGCAAATAACTATACCAACATCATTGATGACATGTTTAATGTGTAAGATACAACTACTTTTAGATCGATTTTGCAAATACATTATAAAGTTTAACCCACACAAGAGATGTTAAGTTTAACCCACACTAGTTACACTTATTGAGACTGGTCAAGTGCTTGGAAAACGGTCACGGGGATAGCCCAGTTAAGCCACATACATCTCATATAAAAACTTGCTGTTACTGAATAACCTAAACTTGAGAAACCTTATTCGTTTATGAAGATTTGCAGTTCAAACGTCCGACTTCACAGTATAGCTTCCAGGAACATCATCTCCGCACCTGTAAATGTTGATGAAGATTAATTCACGAATAATTATCAATCAAGACATATGAATATAAAATTTAGAGGAAGATTAATCACACATGTTATATTTTATGATTAATACTATTGTTTTGTCAACCACAACCATAACCCTATGGGTTGTGCTTAAGCTTTTCTTAATTGTAATAATCAACACTTAATTNGCCACATTTTAAAATACATATTCACTCACAACTAAACACAACTTATCCAGTTGGGCCCACCCACCCCTAACTTCACTCATCTCGATGTGTGGCAAATAAAGTGGTTGCGAGCTTCGTTGATGTGGTGGGGAGCATTCGGCTTCACCGATTGTGTTGACACGTAGGATTCGGCGAGATTTTCGCCACTATACCCAACTCTCTTAACACCCTCTTTAGTTTGCCCCTTTCAACTCACAAGCATGTTTTTTATTTTATTTTTATTTTTTTAATTTTTTTTTGTTTTTTTTTATTTTTTAATTTTTTATGAAAACAGTTTTAACATTTAATTTTGACTTTCTTACAAACGTAAACAAAAACAGACTGTTTGTTAATGAGGTAAGCAAATAACTATACCAACATCATTGATGACATGTTTAATGTGTAAGATACAACTACTTTTAGATCGATTTTGCAAATACATTATAAAGTTTAACCCACACAAGAGATGTTAAGTTTAACCCACACTAGTTACACTTATTGAGACTAGTCAAGTGCTTGGAAAACGGTCACGGGGATAGCCCAGTTAAGCCACATACATCTCATATAAAAACTTGCTGTTACTGAATAACCTAAACTTGAGAAACCTTATTCGTGCGGTTCAAACGTCCGACTTCACAGTATAGCTTCCAGGAACATCATCTCCGCACCTGTAAATGTTGATGAAGATTAATTCACGAATAATTATCAATCAAGACATATGAATATAAAATTTAGAGGAAGATTAATCACACATGTTATATTTTATGATTAATACTATTGTTTTGTCAACCACAACCATAACCCTATGGGTTGTGCTTAAGCTTTTCTTAATTGTAATAATCAACACTTAATTGATATAAAATATTTAATGTTAACAACACTTTCTATAATTATAATCATTAAATAAGTATAAATATAAAAATAATAAGTTCATTAAATGCTATCTTACAAAAATTATAAGGCTTAAACACAATTATAAGGTTGTGGTTAACAAAACCAATAATATTATGTCAAAACAGAATGTAAAGCTTTTAAATGATTGGCTAAACTAATAATCAAAGATTCTTAACATTTAGATTACCACGTATTTGTTTCTTTAATGAATGAGTTGTTGCTAAAAACTCTCACAAATCGTGAAGCCAATGTTGACCCAACAATGCAACCACCACCACTGTTTTGTTTATATGAGAGCTGACAATTACATTATTGCAAATAAATTGAAAATTAATTATTCTTCTTTAATGTCAAAAGAGTTTGGTATGAACATGAAAGGTTGTGTAATTGTGAGTTCGCGACGTGAAGACTTTGGTGAAGACTTTTGTAGGAGTTTTTTTGGAAAAAAAATAAGTTTATACTTTATATACAAGAAAAGAATTTTCTAATTTTTAGAAATGGACAATTAAGCGTGCATAGTAACGAGATTTTATCGCGACATATAATTATGATTGTAATATTTTAGTTAGGTGTTTCGTATAACATTTATTGATNAAAAAAAAAAAAAAAAAAAAAAAAAAAAAAAAATTGTTTTTTTCAATAAACAAATGGCACTTTAGTTTGCCTAAAAATGCATGCTTGATAACTTATACATCTCTCAACATATTTTTCGTTAGTTCCACTTTTTTTTTTTTGAGTGTGTGTGTGTAAACAATTATATATTTACATCTTTTATATTTTATAAATTTTGAATAAGAATTTGAAAGGGAATGTCTTTCTCTTCAGTATAATGGCGACGAATGGCCTTAACGTTCAAAAAATATTCAAAAACATGGTTTGGACCGAACCTACAGGCTCGGTTATGGCCCAGAAGAGCGTCTTATGTGGGTCTATGAAACTTACCGTGTGACTCCAGTTCAGAAAATGCCACGTAACATTTAAACTCTTTTTGTGTAAGAAATTATTTAAAGTACAAGTTAAGCAGGCAGGCCGGAAATAAAATCCAAAATTTTCAATAAAATATTACTATTATCCCTTCAACTAAAGAGTTTGACAATATTTTCCTTCATGGTTTTAAATTAAAACATTTTTTAATGTTCAAGTAATTTGGGTAAAGGTTGTGTGTGTTTTGAAATAAGATGTATGCGGCTTAACTGAGGTTTCAATCAGGGACGGATCAGAGGGTTTTCACAGATGTTCGAGACTTTTATTGATTTTTTAGGTGTAGTGTTAATTTTTGAAAAAAATACATCAAGTTTTTAAATGCACTTTAAATGCATTCGGTTCATCGAGATGTGTTCTATATTACGGTTCCAAAAATATGTGCACCCGATCTATATGTGTATTTGGTGAAATTTGAATTTGATAGCTCGTGTGAGGATATCAAAATGTTCGACGACTATAACATTTTATAGGTGGCTTCCCATGTGGTTTCAAATACATAGTACAATATATCCGTATATTACGGTTCCAAAAATTTGTGCACCCGATCTGTACGTGCATTTGGTGAAATTTGAATCTGATAGCTCTTGTGAGGATATCAAAATGGTCGACGACTATAACATTTTATAGGTGGCTTCCCATGTGGTTTTAAATACATAGTACAATATATCCGTATATGGCATTTTATAGATGGTTGAATAGATGGTAAGTGAATTTTTTTTTATGAAAAACATTGTAGTTCCATAGCAATTATATATTCAAATGCTTAGGGGGTTGGCAACACACCCCTCACCCCATTTCCCTTCACTCACTTCCACCCAATCCCCTTATGCCACATCATCCCCCCACTTTTTCCTTCCCTCACTCAAATTTTGTTGGCAACACACCCCTCACCCTTCACTCACTTCATTTTTTTTTTCTTTTTTCTTTTTTTTCTTTTTTCTTTTTTTCTTTTTTCTTTTTTCTTTTTTAATCTCTATTAAAATTTATTAAAAACTAAAATTTCATTAAAATTAAATAAACATTACATAATATTATTAAAAAACATAAAATACCCAAACATAATACTAAAAAACTAATTTTCATCGTCTTCATCATCCACCTCGAGATACGGTAAGTTTTGAGCGTGAATATGCTCCATAAGATCAAATCGGACACGAAAATGTGTATCCTCATCTCGAATCTCGGCTAATGATGCCTCCGTCAAACACCGTTGATTGAGGATCCCGAATATGATCCGCGAATTGCCTCCCGTACCGGCCATCATGCTATAATCATGTTGTGCACATACATCACACACGCATAAACTATTTTCTAATCTTTCTACCGTGTGTGCCTTAAGTCGATTCAGTATACCCCATTTACCTTGAGAACACCAAATGGCCCGATTCAACATCCTTTCGAGTCCACTGCTTGTACTTTCTTGAACTTTTCTCTTTCGATACGGTTGGATATTTGAACGCTTTAACAAAGTAGACATGCAGGACTATATGCCATCACAAAGATAGTAGCCACGCTTGTACAGTATGGCCATTCACAAAAAATGGCACTTAGGTGCTCGTACCATTACGCTCGGTGAGGAATAGTGGAGATTGCATCACAACAATTCACATCGTTTTTGAACCCGGCTGCCAAAAGAAGCAGTGCCATATCCACAAATCTTGAGACGCCACTGCATCCTCTCATTCATACGTGGGGCTGATGATTCCCAACCCCCTTTTATATTGACCCCTCAATTCTATCGGACAATTCCTCCAAACGAAATGTTGCAATCTAGGCTACCAATCAATACCCGAATGTGATATCGAGCTTCGTGTGCTCGTACAAACATGCAATATCATGGCTGTTGGCCTACGTAAGTAATCTCGACCATATATCTGAGATAATAGCATCACAAAAAAATTGAAGCCATCACGTGAAGTTCTTGTGCCATTTCTAAATAATTCGTCAAGCTCATCGGTGGGCACGTTGCGGATTTTTAATTGGCAGTACAAACATGTTTGTCTATGGTGGTGAAACTTTTTATTTCAATTCTAGCATCATAACCATCCTGAAAATACTCGAATATCTACGCCTCAATATTAGTTGCGTAATTTTTAAAAAAATAAACCTTTTAGCATACGATACCTTCTTCAAAAAAATGACCGTCGGAATTTCGTGATTTCACAGAAATAATCACGATGCAATCTTTCGCACATTGACGATTGCAATTTTACTGATTTACGTGGTGACTCAGCCGTATCTTCTTCATTCTTCGTCCCCAATCGCGGCAGCAAAAAAAATCGAAGACTAGTATCCGTTAGACCACTCGAATGCTCATCCATACAATAGAGTCAACCAATTTCTTTTAAACCTGAATCATCGTACCTTTCCATTTTTTTTAATCGGACGTTTTTTTCTTTTTAATCGAACTTTAGTCAGTTTTTTTTTTGTTCATTTTCAACAAACACCAAACTCTATATATAAACAAAAAAAAAAAAAAAAAAAAAAAACACCAACGTTCACTTCCAACGGTCAAATCCCAACCCCAACGTTCGAATTTTTTCTCTCCCACCGCTCGGTAACCTTTCCCGAACGGTGCCTCACCGTGACCACCCCGCATGGACGGCGGCGGTGTTACCGCACGGGGAAGACCCCCCACCGTGCCTTACCGCACCCATTGCCAACCCCTTATTCAATATCCGTTAACTTTTGTTTTGGGTTCATAAGAAATTGAGAATGATGTACAATGTACTGAAATCAGTGATTAATGTCCCATGTTTTAGTTAATGCAACGTAAGTCCATGGTTATGACTATTAACAATGAAAACTAGCCCGAAGTAGCTAGCTGTTAGAATTTGTACTGCATGACACATCCATTTTTGACATTATTTTATATCTTTAAAATGTTAGATTATTGTTATGAAGGACATTAAATTGTATTAAAGATGAATAATTACTCCATCACTTGCTAGCTTGTAGGTCTGCATTCTAAATTGGCACATGAATATTGACTTTAAAGCTCACATGTTCTTTTTCTTTTGATAAATGTAAAGTTCATATAACATAATCTTTCGTTAACAATTTTTCTATTCTAAAAGTACTTGTTAACCTTTTAGTAACCATTAAAATAGAATATCACAGATGTGAAATATACATACATGTATGTATATGCATGGGATGAATATAAAAAAACTTTTCACCTTTTTGTTTGTTCACTTTGAGGGAAGTTTTGTTGCATCTATTTTTATTAACATAAAGTTAAAAAGTAGTTAATTTATATGTTTCAAATACACAAGAACACTTGTTGATACCATCATGATATGACTATCCTTTTTGAGTTGGCCACAAGGCTAAACACTTCATTGGGTTCTCATCACTTGGAAAGTTAACAAACTAGTATATAAATACTTCCTTTAAGTTTGCTCCATCTCACCAATAATTTACTTTAATGCCAAGTATACCTTTGCCTAATACTTTGCTTTATAATTTACAAATTTGGCAATGACCATTTTCTAATATAACTCAAATTTGAATTTAATGTGTCTCGAAATACCGACCAATAACTTTCAAATCAAATAAAAATACCGGCATTGTCATACTTAAATACGTAGGCTGCTGAAAGGTACTTTTGCCCTTTGTTAGGTACTCCGTATATCAATACATATGATTGAATAAAGAGGAATAAAGTGACAATGAAGTAGGAAGAAATAAAGGAAGAACCAAAAATATCATGCAACTTTGTGGTATGAGGGCCATGGTAGCATGGCAACTGGCCATTTTACAAAGATATCATGAAAACAATGCACTCATCTATATCATCTTTTTCTAGTTTTTTATGCACAAAGACAAAGCCTTTTGAACTCTATAAACCGTATAGAACACAAAGCTCAAAGCTCAAAAACCAAGGATAAGCAGATGAGTTGTAATGATTAATGACTTTCATTATGCAAAACATGCGAATGGGCCGGGCATAAAAAGGGAAGGGCAGATGCTTTTTACAGGATAAAATAAATGGACCAGTAGTCCATCCCTAAAGCTTGGTTTGTGGGGTTTTATTAACTCCTCACCAAGGAACTGATTCTTTTCATCTGTCACCCCATATCATTGGTTATGATAGTTCTAAAAGTATTAAGGGTATGGTACCCTATGAGACCAATTATATGGAAAAAGGCGTTATGCCGACATAATTAGTCTTATAAGCCGAGCCCAAGAAGACACAATGGGCCAGTCATGGGATCACAGACATGAAGGCGTGAATGGTTTGTTATGGATTGTGTGGGCTGTTGCTCAAGGTCACTCGTCCTTGAGGTGCATTAGTCTTTGGAGCATACTGATCCTCAAGTACTGGTTCGTATCAAGGGGTGGCCTTTAGGATTTTAGCGGGTTGCTAGAGGAAATAAATTTGGAAAGAAGAATAAGGGTTAAATAGGCCGAGTGGGTCAAACTGGTTCAGCTAGAATGTATTAAGATGTATAAATCTTTTAAACAACTTTATTAAAAATGATGTTCAGATTGTTGCAATACTACAGTTTTCTGATATTTTATAATTTATACAATTACATATTTCAAAGCATTCGTAAGCAAGGCCAGCCCAACATGATTTAACCCATTATGACCTGAACTACTCGTACATAATTACTTATTTTGACCCGTTACCCAACCCGTCAATTAGGCCTAAATCCCCACCAATGAGTCAGATACTGACCCTTCAAGCTCCAACATAGGAGGACCAAATCTTAGAACTTTGTCGTGCACCATCACCTATCCCACTCACTCTATTAAATATCCATAAGGCATCTGTCCCCAGTTTCAACTTTCGAGTACACCATATGCCATAATGCCAACCCAATCAACAGCAGATAATGCTCCACTTATACCAAGCCTGATGCCTGATGTTATAATATAACATCTAAAGCAATTGGGACTCATCCATGTTTGTTGTCTTCTAGTCCAAAACTGATCATCCAAAAGCTAAAAGTTAGCTCTTTCACTAGGATATTAGACATCTTTTGACATCACATGTGAGGAACTAATCAAATATAAATATCTTGGACAACAAAAATATCACACCTGTTGATTTTGAGTACTTCTGTACTTGTTGTCAAAATGATGTCCTTGTTCTTATACAATATATCTTCTTGGTGAACAACCTGTTAATACTTCATTACCAGACTAATATTTTCAGCATTATACAGTGTGCTAGTAAAAACTAATCAATATATCATAAACCACTCAAGAAGGCCTTTGTTATGTCTAAGAGAGTTTAGAGTAATAATATTAACTTTTAAATACCGATACATATTTCATATTGGGATTGAAATAAATACTTGTAGAAGATAGTTTTGATAAATTTGATTACTATGAGTTTGGAAGAGGAAGTTGACTAGTTGAGGCTATCATGTGGATATGTTCAGTTTGATATATAGAAAAGGGTTATTGTACAAAGATGTTACTAAAGTTTGTCTGAATTGTGTCCTAAGGTAATATAGTTTCAAAGTTGTCATCCAAGTTACTCAACTTAATATAACCGGTTAAATTTGTTACTGTGTTTTGGGTAACCTAGAGTTACCGGTGAAAATCCTATGTGGCATTGATTTATTATGGGTTAAATAAGTTACTAAAGTTTGCAAAAATGTTCACATAAGTTACTAAAGTTTGGGGCAATGTTCACTTAAGTTACCATAGTTAAAACGGATGATGGGTTTGTATTCCTGTTCACTAATGTCTAATTATGGATTATATTCCTTATAAACGAAGATCTTCATGCCATCAATCTGGGGGATAGTGGGTTTGTTGTGATAAGATCAGACGGGTTCACTATCTTTCAGTTCCCTGTACAAAAACAGATAAAACGGATAAAAACAGTGTGTTTTATTAATGTCTAATGAGTAACCCACAATTGTTTCATTTTCTAAATAGATTATAGTTTATACATAGTTTTCTATATTTCTAAATAGACTATAGTCTAAAAGTGTTTAACACTGTGTTCTTAACTTTTTATGTAGAGGAAAATGAAAGTGAATGGAAGTACAGAAAGTGGTAAGGAAAGAAAAAGAAAGATTGCTAAAAATTTGATAGTGTTCTTGAGTTGTAAAAAGAAAGAGAGGAAAGTGATGAAAAAATATTATTTGACGATTATGTCTTCCATCATGTATTTAATTGAGGCTCATATTAAATTAAAAAAGGGTCAATCTAGTCATAACAAATACTTTAGTTTTGTCTCATTCACTTTCATCCCAAAAATGGGATGAAAGTTTTAGCATAAAAACCCATACCACTTTACTTCCTATTTCACACTTTACTTTCACTTTCCATTCTCAAAAAAACTTGAGAACACACCTTGTTTTTTGTTTTCTTCACTTGCTTTCACTTTTCACCCATTTTTTCACTTGAGAACATAGTGTAATAGTTTAATTTACTTTACTTCGCTGTGATTAAACTAATCAAATGGTATGTTTTTGAATGCCACTTATGAAACGTTTGTTTTCTTGAAATCATGTTGATGGCTCGTATGTTTTGAGACATTTAGGACTTATGTTATGTAATATTATTCCACTATATCGTTAATGTAACGATTGAAACTTGATTTTTTTGTGTTTTACTATTACTTTGGTGTTTAAAATTTGAACTTTGTTATTTTCAAGAGGATATTATATGAATTTACCTTTGACGTTGAGTAAGAATGTAAAACAGTTTGACTCGTATACCATTTGTTTACAAATATGACAAATTGGTAGGATCGTAGGATCGCGATCCGATCCTACGATCTCGATCTTGCAAAGACAAAAACGATCCTGCGCGGGATCGCGATCTTGACAGCCTTGCTCAGATCCAAATTTAATTTCCATCGTTGAATCATGAATTTAACTCAGTCTAGCTACCAATTCTGCGGCAAGATACATGACACGTCATAAAATGACAAAAATGCCATATCGTATACATTTCATTATCGATCAATTGTCAGTTCCTTCAAATGTTTAAGGGCACATCAAAACGCATGTAAAGGTTTTCGTCGCGTTGTTGTTTAATAGTAACAAATCACTTTAAATCATAGTTTTGGCTATACAAATTATTGTGTGTGCATCATGGCTTGTAATATACGAGTATATGGCATTTCAAAATTTGAACCCCATTTGTGAATGGATGTTGATAGTTTCGTCTTCTTTCATTACCAGTGATTGTCGGGATCACAATAACTCATTATTTATAGCATCGGGTGTCATGACATCCATTTTTTAGCTATTTAGGCTCCACCGGGTGCCACATTTTAAAATACATATTCACTCACAACTAAACACAACTTATCCAGTTGGGCCCACCCACCCCTAACTTCACTCATCTCGATGTGTGGCAAATAAAGTGGTTGCGAGCTTCGTTGATGTGGTGGGGAGCATTCGGCTTCACCGATTGTGTTGACACGTAGGATTCGGCGAGATTTTCGCCACTATACCCAACTCTCTTAACACCCTCTTTAGTTTGCCCCTTTCAACTCACACGCATGTTTTTTATTTTATTTTTATTTTTTTTAATTTTTTTTTTTGTTTTTTTTTATTTTTTAATTTTTTATGAAAACTGTTTTAACATTTAATTTTGACTTTCTTACAAACGTAAACAAAAACAGTCTGTTTGTTAATGAGGTAAGCAAATAACTATACCAACATCATTGATGACATGTTTAATGTGTAAGATACAACTACTTTTAGATCGATTTTGCAAATACATTATAAAGTTTAACCCACACAAGAGATGTTAAGTTTAACCCACACTAGTTACACTTATTGAGACTGGTCAAGTGCTTGGAAAACGGTCACGGGGATAGCCCAGTTAAGCCACATACATCTCATATAAAAACTTGCTGTTACTGAATAACCTAAACTTGAGAAACCTTATTCGTTTATGAAGATTTGCAGTTCAAACGTCCGACTTCACAGTATAGCTTCCAGGAACATCATCTCCGCACCTGTAAATGTTGATGAAGATTAATTCACGAATAATTATCAATCAAGACATATGAATATAAAATTTAGAGGAAGATTAATCACACATGTTATATTTTATGATTAATACTATTGTTTTGTCAACCACAACCATAACCCTATGGGTTGTGCTTAAGCTTTTCTTAATTGTAATAATCAACACTTAATTAATACTAGACGATTACCCGTGCATAGCAACGGGATTTTATAGCGATAGATAGTTTATTGATAAAAAAAGTTTATAGGTTATAAACGAAAAATAATAAAAGTTTGAAGATTTGGGAATTAAACATAATGTTTTTAAACCCGGTTCGACCCGGGTTGTTCAACCGGTTGAAACCGTTCTGGTCGGAAAATGAGTTGATTTAAACCGGGTCAACTTGCTAGGTTGGGTCGAAAACTGGTCAAATTAAACTGGGTCAACCCACCGGGNTGTTTTAATAAGAGTATTAATTACATTTCACTTTTCTCTCTCATTTGACTATTGTTGAAAACTCAACATTTCACTTTTACCATTTTTCCATTATAGATAGTATAGATAAAATATTTAATGTTAACAACACTTTCTATAATTATAATCATTAAATAAGTATAAATATAAAAATAATAAGTTCATTAAATGCTATCTTACAAAAATTATAAGGCTTAAACACAATTATAAAGTTGTGGTTAACAAAACCAATAATATTATGTCAAAACAGAATGTAAAGCTTTTAAATGATTGGCTAAACTAATAATCAAAGATTCTTAACATTTAGATTACCACGTATTTGTTTCTATAATGAATGAGTTGTTGCTAAAAACTCTCACAAATCGTGAAGCCAATGTTGACCCAACAATGCAACCACCACCACTGTTTTGTTTATATGAGAGCTGACAATTACATTATTGCAAATAAATTGAAAATTAATTATTCTCCTTTAATGTCAAAAGAGTTTGGTATGAACATGAAAGGTTGTGTAATTGTGAGTTCGCGACGTGAAGACTTTGGTGAAGACTTTTGTGGGAGTTTTTTTGGAAAAAAAATAAGTTTATACTTTATATACAAGAAAAGAATTTTCTAATTTTTAGAAATGGACAATTAAGCGTGCATAGTAACGAGATTTTATCGCGACATATAATTATGATTGTAATATTTTAGTTAGGTGTTTCGTATAACATTTATTGATACAACGTAAAACAATCAAAATGTAACTGTAAATTATTGTAACATATAATGATATTAAGTAAAGAAAAAAAAACAAAATTTAATAGATAATTTCAATATTTAAGAATTGTGATACATTAGTTTCAAGTTTTCTAAAGTAGTTTCTAGCCTTTCATTAAAAAAAAAAAAAAAAAAAAAAAAAAAAAANCACTAAAACCATTTCCACGTCATTTTTCTCATTTTCCATCCAGACATAATTTCCTTATGTCTAGTGATATTTATACATATATATTTACTTCATACACATAAAATATAGTGGGAGGAGTGTGGGACCATTAGACTCATACAAGCAAATTTTATGTGTATGAAATAAATATATACGTGTAGATATCACTAGCCTTTCCTTATGTATACCTACCATCTTTATTAAAATCCCACACCAAGATGAATTTTTTTCTCTGCTATAATCCAAAACAAAGCACAAACTTAGATTTCACGTTATCATCTCGTGTCTCTTTATTTTATTGTAAGTCGAACCCATAAAATCATGGTCATTAAGATCTCAGTCCTGATTTTAGGATCCTACGGTAATACATAGCAAAAACGATTTCGATCCTACGAGCATCTTTGCATGCTTAAGATCTTATAGGATCCCGATCTCGACCATAGGATCTCAAAATCTAATCCGATCCGATCTTACTTTTCTCGAACACAAACAAAAAACTACAATCCAAAAGAAGTTAGTTGTTTTTGAATTTTAGTCTGCTGAGTGGTAAGGTTTTTGATTTCTTCACAGGGGTTAACGATTCAAGCCTCACTAGATATATACATTTAGGGATGACGAGAGAAGTGTCATAAACGGTCTTGGGATCAACCTGAGAGAAAGCGTACATCTGAATAAAAAATGCTCGCCTTTTCCAGATAACCTGAAGTCTTAGGTGTCGTTTGTTTTCTCAGAGGTTTATTTCGTTATCTGCAAACCATGTGTGTAGAAGAAGAGATATGTCTAAAGTCTTCATC
Source organism: Artemisia annua (assembly GCA_014162995.1). NCBI lineage: Eukaryota > Viridiplantae > Streptophyta > Magnoliopsida > Asterales > Asteraceae > Artemisia > Artemisia annua. The sequence continues at coordinate 47,973 of LBNU01026986.1, read as the reverse complement.
TGCAAAAAAGAAGACAATTTTGTATTTTTGTGCTTTTGAAAGAAAAGAATGATAGAGATAGATAGAGTTTGTGTTCAAAAAGTAAGAAGAAGTGAAAGTTTATGTTTAATTTTTAAATAAGAAGTGAAAAGAAGCACTTATATTTGCAAAAAAAGAAAAGAAGAAAAAGAAAAAATCACGCGTTCGCTGACAAAAAACGTGAAAAAATATAAGTAAACAAAAATTGCTTTTTACAATAATTTGCCTAAAAATGCATGCTTGATAACTTATACGTCTCTCAACATATTTTTCGTTAGTTACATTTTTTTTGTTCTTTTGTGTGTGTGTGTAAACAATTACGTATATATTTACATCTTTTATATTTTATAAATTTTGAATAAGAATTGGAAAGGGAATGTCTTTCTCTTCAGTATAATGGCGACGAATGGCCTCAACGTTCAAAAAATATTCAAAAACATGGTTTGGACCGAACCTACAGGCTCGGTTATGGCCCAGAAGAGCGTCTTATGTGGGTCCATTAATTCTTCTTCTATACAGTAAACAAGAATGAAGGAAGGGTTCTGATATCCTGACAGTGGGTCTATGAAACTTACCGTGTGACTCCAGTTCAGAAAATGCCACGTAACATTTAAACTCTTTTTGTGTAAGAAATTATTTAAAGTACAAGTTAAGCAGGCAGGCCGGAAATAAAATCCAAAATTTTCAATAAAATATTACTATTATCCCTTCAACTAAAGAGTTTGACAATATTTTCCTTCATGGTTTTAAATTAAAACATTTTTTAATGTTCAAGTAATTTGGGTAAGGTTGTGTGGGTTTTGAAATAAGATGAATGCGGCTTAACCGAGGTTTCAAATAGGGACGAAACTAGAGGGTTTTCACAGGTGCTCGGGACCTTTATGAATTTTTTTGATATAGTGTTAATTTAAAAAAAAAACAACATCAAGTTTTTTTAAATGCACCGTAAATGCATTCGGTTCATCGAGATGTGTTCTATATTACGGTTCCAAAAATATGTGCACCCGATCTATATGTGTATTTGGTGAAATTTGAATTTGATAGCTCGTGTGAGGATATCAAAATGTTCGACGACTATAACATTTTATAGGTGGCTTCCCATGTGGTTTCAAATACATAGTACAATATATCCATATATTACGGTTCCAAAAATTTGTGCACCCGATCTGTATGTGCATTTGGTGAAATTTGAATCTGATAGCTCTTGTGATGATATCAAAATGGTCGACGACTATAACATTTTATAGGTGGCTTCCCATGTGGTTTTAAATACATAGTACAATATATCCGTATATGCATTTTATAGATGGTTGAATAGATGGTAAAGTGAATTTTTTTTATGAAAAACATTGTAGTTCCATAGCAATTATATATTCAAATGCTTATTCAATATCCGTTAACTTTTGTTTTGGGTTCATAAGAAATTAAGAATGATGTACAATGTACTGAAATCAGTGATTAATGTCCCATGTTTTAGTTAATGCAACGTAAGTCCATGGTTATGACTATTAACAATGAAAACTAGCCCGAAGTAGCTAGCTGTTAGAATTTGTACTGCATGACACATCCATTTTTGACATTATTTTATATCTTTAAAATGTTAGATTATTGTTATGAAAGACATTAAATTGTATTAAAGATGAATAATTACTCCATCACTTGCTAGCTTGTAGGTCTGCATTCTAAATTGGCAAATGAATATTGACTTTAAAGCTCACATGTTCTTTTTCTTTTGATAAATGTAAAGTTCATATAACATAATCTTTCGTTAACAATTTTTCTAATCTAAAAGTACTTGTTAACCTTTTAGTAACCATTACAAAATAGAATATCACAGATGTGAAATATACATACATGTATGTATATGCATGGGATGAATATAAAAAAACTTTTCACCTTTTTGTTTGTTCACTTTGAGGGAAGTTTTGTTGCATCTATTTCTATTTAACATAAAGTTAAAAAAAAGGTACTTAATTTATATGTCTCAAATACACAAGAACACTTGTTGATACCATCATGATATGACTATCCTTTTTGAGTTGGCCACAAGGCTAAACATTTCATTGGGTTCTCATCACTTGGAAAGTTAACAAATTAGTATATAAATACTTCCTTTAAGTTTGCTCCATCTCACCAATAATTTACTTTAATGCCAAGTATACCTTTGCCTAATACTTTGCTTTATACTTTCCAAATTTGGCTATGACCCTTTTCTAATATAACTCAAATTTGAATTTAATGTTTTAGACTTGAAATACCGATCAATAACTTTCAAATCAAATAAAAATACCAGCATTGTCATACTTAAATACGTAGGCTGAAAGGTACTGTTACCCTTTGTTAGGTATATTGATACATATCATTGAATAAAGAGGAATAAAGTGACAATGAAGTAGGAAGAAAAAAAGGAAGAACCAAAAATATCATGCAACTTTGTGGTATGAGGGCCCATGGTAGCATGGCAACTGGCCATTTTACAAAGATATCATGAAAACAATGCACTCATCTATATCATCTTTTTCTAGTTTTTTATACACAAAGACAAAGCCTTTTGAACTCTGTAAACCGTATACAACACAAAGCTCAAAGCTCAAAAACCAAGGATAAGTAGATGAGTTGTAATGATTAATGACTTTCATTATGCAAAACATGCGAATGGGCCGGGCATAAAAAGGGAAGGGCAGATGCTTTNAATAACTTAGATGAACTTTTTCTAAAACTTTAGTAACTTCTTTGAGGTGAAATATGTTTCAGGTTGAGATACCGACTATCAACCGGTTGCCCACCTTGGGAGTAACCCTAGTGTAACATCTTTGAAACTTTGGTAACCCAGTTGATAAACCAGTGAACTTGAGTAACCTGGATGACAACTTTGAAACTATATTACCTTAGGACAAAATTCAGGCAAACTTTAGTAACATCTTTGTATAATAACCCTATAGAAAACCATACGAGGCCTATGACAATGGATAATTTACTAGTTTGGAAATTGTAAATGGCTCTTATTTGGGCTGAATTAGGGGTAAAGAACATAGCAACTTTTTGGGTCTGCTTTGGAAGATTTTGGGCCACTATATGACCCAAATGGATCATATTACAACAGCATAATAACATGATCCAGGTAATCCTAGATTTTAGGCTTAACTCATTGATGGACAAACAGTTAATCCTTCTTTTATTAAAATGGAAAGTTATATTCATTATTACAGTAGTTACCTAATGATAGATTATGTATTGTAGCATGGCCAATCATGATAGATATGTACTGTAGATGAAGATTTAACAATCATGAATTGTATCATATTGACTTCCAACAAACGGGAGAACCACCAAAAGAAACGACCTAACTAGTAGCGGAGCGTCTAGTAATTGGCCATGAAGCCCAATCGTCGCAAAAAACATGTAAACAGAAGCACAATTTCTTGACAAAAAGTCCCTTTAATTACGATATTTTAGTAGACTAATAACACTATCAAAATGAGCCTGTACACTATGATTATCCTAAAGAAGCTAGTAACACCAATTTTGTATAAGTATAGATAGCGTATAAGTCTATAACATGTTTATAAAAAAACAAGGTTGGCGATTTTGGGATTGTATTTTGCTGCTTAAAATATACGAGTACCATGAATGTTAAATATACAACTTTCTATAAATTGCCGCGATTCCTACAAGTTAAACAATATGCTATGAGATGCTTCTCACAAAGAGTGATCAATTACATATATGTCAGCCTCATGAATGTTTACTGACTCATCAATGAGAAATAAGTCGTAACAAATCGGTGACAATGATGTTATAAAGAAGAATACTGAAGGCACAATATATATAGTAACTATTTATAGTTATTATTATTAAGAAATAGTAAAATCCAATATGGGGTAAGTTCCAACGTGTACAGAAATGTAATCACGAGGACAATGCTTCAAAATATTTACTATTGTATTTATTTTATTTATTTATTTATTTTTATTTTTTAATTAGTGTGGTGAAACTACTTAAATTTTCTAAAGTGTATATACACATTGTTGTGTTTTGTTTAAGAGATAAGTCATGGAGAATCAACTCATTTCTTATTTTTCATTAATTATATTGTGTTTGGAAAGAATTCTAAGGGTTTTAAATTAATGCACCATAAAAACAAATCACCTATATTACATTACAACAGCATTTATGCATTCATATTGAAATCTTTAAGAGCTACGTTAGACTCGCAAAAGCTTTACAAATATACTCCTTCCGTCTTAAAATAATTGTTACCTTTTGACTTTTAAAGTGTTTCTTTTTTAACTTTGACATTTTTTGTTTGTGTTATATAGTTTTTGATAAAAGTTATACCAATTAAAATAAATTTAAAATGCAATTCATTCATATATTTTGTATAAATATTATATAATACAAACAAAAATAATTAAAGTTAAAGTTGAAAAATAAAGATTTTAAAAGTGAAAAGGGGACAATTATCTCAAGACAGAAGGATCATGCGCTAACTAAACATGAAGAGTGAGAGAAAAATAGATAAAATGCAATGTATACAACATGATTCGTGCACCTTGATCGTTACTTAGCTTGTCACATATGTTTGTGAAAATTTTTTAAGAAAAAGTTATAGTCCAACATTTCTCATCTTTTAACGTTAATTTTTTTTTTCGTTCAGATTATTCATTAGTATTTCTAAAAAGATTGTCAATTACTAAAAATAAAAGTTGAAATTGATCATATTACTTATAGTCAAAATTATTATTTATANATATAAATATATATATATATATATATATATAAATATATATATATATATATATATATAAATATATATATATATATATATATATAAATATATATATATATATATATATATAAATATATATATATATATATATATATAAATATATATATATATATATATATATAAATATATATATATATATATATATATAAATATATATATATATATATATATATAAATATATATATATATATATATATATAAATATATATATATATATATATATATATATATATATATATATATATATATATATATATATATATATATATATATATATATATATATATATATATATATTTGTTTTTTTTAACTGTGTGAATTTATTGGTGAACAATAATTTTAGGACGGAGACAGTACAATGCAAGACATCAAGACAGTGAAAAAGAAAATTCAACATAAACAAACTAATGCGTTGATTAATGCATTTTTGTTTTCTTTGTTTTGCAGAAGAGGCCGAAGCCTCGAGCAACCGAGAAAGTTTCAGTAGAGAATGTTACATCCAAATAAGTTTCATGAGAATTAATGCTGTTAAGGACAAGATTAGCGGCTATGTTATATTCACATTTGACCTACAGAAAAGAGAAAGCGAGTTGTAGTGTCGTTACAACCTTATATCATTGACAATAGAATCGACTTTTGTAGAAACATAAAGTACGCTCATTTTGGAGTAAGACTAATCGCCGTATTTCATAAACCCTATACATTACCAGTTTACCAACAATCTAAATGAAAAAGGGTTTTGCTAATAAACACGTAATTTCTTTTTACGTCAAAAAATGCATTTAATATATATTAATTGAATAAATATATTTCTTCATTTAATTAACTTAGAGGTTTCTTTTTATATTAACAAAATTTATATAAAAAAAAATGACGCATAAAAAGATAATTACCCACTAAAATTCAAGAAATTTTAGTAACTACACATTAATTACATTAATTACATGTTCAAGGAAAACCTATCAATAGTAAAATACACTTTTCAAATATAATTAATTTATATCCATACCCATTCTTTGACAAAATAAAATCTGATAACATTAACTACACCTACAATAAAATCAATGTAATAACAATAAATGACTTAAGAAATAAAGTTTAGCCAATATCATTACCAGTTTACCACCAACCTAAATGAAAAAGGGTTTTGCTAATAAAAATGTAATTTCTTTTTACGTCAAAAAAATACATTTAATATATATTAATTAAATCTACAAATTACTTCAATTAAATATATTCTTCATTTAATCAACTTAGAAGTTTCTTTCTATATTAACAAAATTTATAAAAAAAATGACGCATAAAAAGATAATTACCCACTAAAATTCAAGAAATTTTAGTAACTACACATTAATTACATGTACAAGGAAAACCTGTCAATAGTAAAATACACTTTTCAAACATAATTAATCTATATCCATATCCATTCTTTTACAAAATAAAATCTGATAACATTAACTACACCTATAAACAGTAAAATCAATGTAATAACAATAAATGACTTAAGAAATAAACTTTAGCCAATATCATTACATCATATTCGGTGCATACACGAAACAAAACTAAATATTATAACAATCCTCATATTTTTCTTACATCCATCTCAGAATGACAAAATATACCCTTTATATGTACACGTGGCACCCTCACAGAACTCATTAGCGAGGGTAATATCGTCATTAAGTTAAACTTGCCATCTATAAATACACCGTCTCCTTTAGTCTCATTTCCGTGTCTTTCTCATTCTTCTTCTTCACAGTTTAAGAAAAATAAAAAAGCTTCAAGCAAAATTTATAAAAAATCAATCTATTCATTATACACCTAAAATCACACCTTAAAACACACACAGTTACATTCACATAATCAAACACAATAAGTTGAACTAGTTTTAGTTAAAATCAGTTAACTAATCATGTCTGGTTCAGGTTTTTACGTCGGTAGCAGCTCGAATGCTAATGCTAATGCCGATCGTGAGCGTGAGCACCGTGAGCATGAGCGTTTGCGTCATGAGCATGAGCGTGTTCTTGAGCGAGAGCGTCGTGAGCGAGTGGTGCAGCTGCGGCGGCAGTGGTTACGTGGACCTGCAGTTCAGGATGAGCGTCTACTGGTTAATGAGGTGATGGATGGTAATGATACTGGTAATGGTGGTAATGGTAATGGTGGTGATGGTAATGGTGGTAATGGTAATGGTGGTGATGGTAATGGTAACAGTGGTGGTACTAGTACTGGTAATGGTGATGGCAGTGGAAATGGTGATGGAGTTGATCGAGGGGATGAGGTTATTATCGGTGCATTGTCGAGGCTGACGTTGAATGCGTCAAGACCGTTAACTAATTTGGATAGTTTTATAAACACGGTGACTCCTGTTGTTCCCGCCAGGATTTTTGTTGATGAGGTATATATATACTTGAATTTGAACTGTTCAAACAAACCCTAAGTTTTTAATTATTATTTTTTTAAAAAATTTTTTTTGTAGTTAAAGTTTTGATTTATAATTGTTTTTTTGTATGTGCATGATTTAAGTAATTAATTTGAAAATTTGAAATGTGTTTACTTATTTAGTATAATTGTAACTATGTTTTAACAAATGTGAATGAAAGAATTTTGGTTCATAAGGTATTCTTCATCCGTCTCAAAATAATTGTTAACCGACAAGAAACACACAGTATAAGAAAAACACATTTATTTTTGTTTTATCTTTCATACTTTTTGCATATTGACATTTTTACCCTTAATCAATTAAATAAAACTTATTTTATACATTGTAATTTTAATTTCAAGTAGGGACAATATGGTAAACCGGTCAATATATATTTTTATTAGTAAACAATTAATTTGGGCCAACCAAAAAAAAAACGTGGACTATTAATTTAGGACGGAGCGAATATATAATTACATTTACATATTAGTACTGAAATATGAAAGAAACCCTAAGTTTTAATTATTTTTTTTTTGTTTTTGTTTAAAATATTAGTAGTTGTTATTTGAGTTATGTTTTCTTAGCTGTATAATTTGAAGTAAAAATTGAAAGGCGTTTACTTATTTAATAATTTGCAACTTTGTGTTGAAAAAGACTTGAAAGGTGTTAATTCAATTTGAATATTACTAGCCATTGAAATAAAACCTAAGTTTTTAGTTTTATGATATTCATATAAGTTTAGATATGAATTGTGATGCTTTTCTTTTATATATTTGTATAACTCATAGAAAAACTGAAATATATTTACTTATTTAGTTTAAAATTGTGAGTTTGTGTTGAAAATGGGTTGTTCTGCCATAAATTTGACTCAATGACCGTTAAAAGAATAAACTACAAATTTGCACAAAAAAAGAGAGAATAAACTACAAATAGATTTTAGGTCAAAGGAGGGTATAGTATAGTGAATATGCAGTCAGTATAAGAAATGTGATGTTTTAATGTGATAGTAGCTAAAATGTATGATGTGTTGCATTTACAGACGAGTTCAAGGAATGGTTTACCGTATTTTACCTTAGGCGACCTGTGTGAATTTTTTATGATGGGGAGTGCGTATGGCGTTGGGGTGCCATTCTTGTTGGATGGTGAATATCCGACCACACAATATTATCATCCAACTTTATCAGGCATGCAGCTCTACATGGACTCTTCAAAGGCGGATGAGAGCCCGATTGAGTAAGTAATTTAATATTTTGTTTTTCTTTAATCTAGCTTGTTTAGATTTGATTGCTATAGCTTAATGGTCACAAAGTTAACTAAGTTAGATGCTTAATTTCTTATCATGGACATACATTTGTTTTCATATGTGTTATATTATAAATGAATGATATAAGTTTATTGTAGTGATCAGTTAGATGGCTATATGACAATATGTTGTATGAAGAGTTGTGTTATGTATATCGTTAACTATTGTCCATCGTCAAGTATGAAGAACTGAAACATGTAGTTTGCTCTGGAATACTGTTAGGATTGTTAAAAGGATCTAAACTTGTTAGCTATACTTTAAGTTATTTATCCAAGTAGTGTATATATGACGATTTGATCAATTAAACGTCCTAGGGCTACAACAGTACTATACATGTTATTGGCTAAAATGTTTCAAGCACGTGTGTTATAGAATATTATGCAGTTGAATTCACTTTCCTATAAGTTAACTCCTCTATTTAAGGAAAAAGAGGTATATAGAGCTAGATATTCTTGCAGAGTTAGCATCGTATATTCGCATATGTCACGTAGTTTGTATTTAATGTAATGTTGTTGTCGGAAAGAGCCATATGTTGACCAAACGGCAAATCTTCTATGTGACTGAAGTCCATTATTGCAAAGTTACATTATTTTTCTGTATGTAGGCATATACGTCCGACCGTCCGTTTACTCTTTTGAAATGCTTCATCAACTACAACGTAACAAAACTGCTTCATGTAGCATAGCCAATATCACGCTCTTAGTTTCTGTCCTGATTTTGTTTCCATCATTTGGTGGTTATGATGTTTCATTTTGAAATGTGTTAGTACTGCTAAAGGGTGTTTGTTCATTCTAGTGTATAGCTGGCTTGCTTACGGTAGCCTATGAAATGCCTTAGACATGCGTTGATAATCTTTTAGTTGTTTGCCCTCCTGAAACTACCGCTTGATTTAATACTTAAAGTCTTAAATAGTAATTCAGCTGATGTGAATGACCTTGCTAATGAGAGTGAACAGGCGTAAATCAGTTGGCAATAGATTTTTAATTCACGATTATTAGAAGAGATATATGCTGTCTAAACTCCTATGATTTGTAGCATTATGATATTATCTTATGATACACCAATGTAGTCAACAATACTATCAATTGCAGCTCTTTCTGGAATATATGTATTCATCATACATGATTGTGTGGTCATTCTTCCACTTATTGCAGCTCTTTTGAGAATATAAATATTCACTGTTTTTCTTTAATCTGTTTTGGATTTGAATGTTATGGCTTAAAGGTTACAAAGATTACCAAGTTAGATGAGTTCTTACCATGGGCATACATTTTTTTTCATATATATTATATTTTAGAGGAATTGAATGATAAGATATAAGTTTACTGTAGTGATTAGTTAGATGGTTATAGAGCAATATATATATGTAGTATGAAGGGTTCTGTTCTACGCATCCTTAACTGTTGTCTGAATGTCTGCCATCAGGTATGAAGAATTAAAACACTTAGTTTGCTGGAAAGCTATTAGGATTGTTAAAAGGATCTGAAGTAGTTAAATATACTTCAAGTTATTCAAAGTTTGAAGCATTGCGTGTTATTAGATTATTATGTCGTTGTATTCACTTTCGTATTAGTTAACTCCTCTTTTTTAGGAAAAAGAAGTATACATAATTATTCTCGTGGAGTACTGGAGTTGGCATCGTATCTGTGACCTAGTTTGCTTTTAATGTAGTATTATTATTGTCAGAAAGAACCATATGGAGATTAAACGGCATATCCTCTAGGTGACTGAAGTCTGTTGTTGAAAAGTTACCTAATTTTTCTGTATGATCGAATACATGTCCGTTTACTTTTTTGAAATGCTTCATCAACTGTATTTTCCTTTGAACTTTAAAGTAAAAAAGAACAAAATTACATCATGTAGCATAGCCAGTATCATGCTCTTAGTTCTAGCCTGATTTTGTTTCCATTGTTTGGTGGTTAAGATTTTTGATTTTGAAATTTGTTAGTGCTGCTAGGGGGTGATTGGTCATTCTAGTGTATAGCTGTCTTGCTTATGGTAGCCTATGAAGTGCCTTTACACATGCGTAATAATCTTTTAGCTGTTTGCCTATTGAAACTACCGCTTGATTTAATACTAAAATAGTAATTCAGCTGAAGTGAACTGGCTTAGTAGTTCAGTCGATAAGATTGTATTGTATATTCGATTCAATGTTTCTCATAGGCGATAATTTGTATATTCAGTTTAACCTTATTGCCTAATTTTTTCTTGAACAAGGTATTGCATGGATTTTATGGAAGCCGAGTGCATGACCCCTCTTAGAAAATGCACGTGAGAGCAATTTGTTTTAGGGCTATTGAGATCTTCATATAGTACTTTTCAAACACTACTCATCATAAATGAAATAGATCTTAGTTATACCCTGTAATTAAGTTTAAATATTTTTAGTACATCTTCATAGGTCTTAGTTTAGGGTGTTTCGCTTGCATTACTTGGTTGCTTTGGAGATGTTAGAACTCCGTAGCTGAATTTATTACCTTCTGCAATTATTGCGTGCACATCCGATCTTTCTACTATGTATGCCTTCTTTGCTCCTTGTTATTAAAGCTTTAGTGATGTTTTTTTATACCTATAAGAATAATCTTCGACTACTCAATTCTATTTACAACTTAAGTATGTATTATCTTCTTATCAACTACAATTCTTAAATAAGTAAACAATCTGTTTACATAAATAATAATAACTATATGTCTTTTGTTTCAAAGAATAATTTGTTGTCATGAATTCTTGTAGGAATTCAACCAATGGTGACAGCTCTTCAAGTGCCAACTTTTTTCAGCATGCTTGGCCTGGAACACGTGCTTTTGAGTTTATAGATGGAGAGGCACCATTTAGACGGGAACCGCTATCTGAGAAGGTTAGTTAAGTCATTGAATTCTAAATTATTTTAACTAATGGTGAATATAGCTGAAATACATTCTCTACTCTACAATATAGATTGCAGAACTCTCATACAGAGTTCCAGAGCTGACAAACTATAGGAGCTGTGATTTATCTCCTGCAAGCTGGATATGCATAGCATGGTATATAGCTCTAACTATTGGTTTCAGGTACCCGATATATCTTGATCTTTGTCTTAAAATCAACTTTGGTTTCAGGTACCCGTCATATCGAATAGGGATGGGGCCCACATTAAAAGATTTGCAGACAGCCTTTTTGAGCATCCATCCTTTGTCAACTCAGCGCGGAAGTACTTTCTTCTTTCTCTACAAAATGGGCGGGCGGGTTGGGTTTTGAGTCAAATCTGGTTCAGTTGAATATTAATTTTTGTATGTTGGGTCGATACGAAACACTTTTTTAAAGAAGGTTTGAAAAAAGGGGAAGGGGGGAATAATTTTGAGGGAAACAATTTTGGAAATGTTTCTAATTTCATCTGTTTGACCCATTGGTGATAAGATGTACTCATTTCTCACCCATTCATGAAAATTAATTTATTTTATGTATATGCAGGCATTGCAAAGCCAAACATGAGTGATTCTCCAACTGTTCGTCTACCAGTAATTGGGCTCGCTTCCTACAAGCTAGCAGGTTCACTTATATCTCCTATTACTCCCCAAGAATGTGCGCAAGAGATTGAACTATTCCAAGCTGCTTCCAACTGGCTCAACCATTTGCAGTTTCGTCTCAGAGATTTCACATTCTTCGAGAAAAAACGTTACTCATCGAGTGGATAATGGTGGGGGGAGTATACCTATCTGACATAAAAAAATCTTTTTGATGGTTTGAATCTCTGCAAGGAAATAATATGGTTCTATGGTTTCATGAGTCATGGTTAATTAATAGAATTAACTATTTATAGGGACAATGTTTGGTTCTTTTGGGTAATGTACACAAACTGCTTAAAAAGGTGGCTACTTTGAGCCACCAGTGTTATGCTTTTTAATGTTATGATGTTTAAACTTTGGCTATTTTGCTTGGAAAGTCTAAAGATGAAATTGAAATAAATATTAGAACCATGGTGCTAATTTATATAAAGAGTACTAACAACACTGAGAAAAATGCCAGATGTGAATTGGTGTTCAGTCTTTGTTACATATTTTTGTCATTACTTTGTCACATATTTTTGTGGAATTTCTGTAAGAAAAAATTATAGTCCAAAATTTCTTATCTTTTAACATTAAACTTTTTATTCATTCAGATTATTCATTAGTATGTAGATCATGCACCAATTAATTAATTTAGCAGAAAGTTAGTAAGAGTTACTCTAATTTTATTCTAAAATCTAAAATGGTTATGCGTACCGAAAGACAAAGGATATAATAAAGATTATTACCACTCCATCCGTTCCAATATTATTGTCACTCTTTCCTTTTTGAGTTGTCCTAAAAAGATTGTCTATTACTATTTACTAAAGTTAAAAGCTGAAATGTTTAAGTTTATCATATTACCCATATTCAAAATTCTTATTTACAAAATTAAATGAATTATTAATTAATTATTAAAAAGTAAAACTGCCTTTTTGTTGCTTTTGCAAAATCAAAGCAGTAATAAATGCATTTTTCCTTAAACTGGGTGAATTTTGTCGATGAACAATTATTTTAAAATGGAAGGAGTACAACGCAAGATAGTGAAAAAGAGATTCAACATAAACTAACTAAATTGATTAATGCATTTTTGTTTTCTTTGTTTTGCAAAAGAGGCCGAAGCCTCGAGCAATCGAGAAAGTTTCAACAAAGAAAGTTACTTCCAAATAAGTTTCATGAGAACTAATGCTGTTAACGACAAGGTTAGCCGCTAGATTATATTCGCATTTAACTTATGGAAAAGAGAAAGCGATTTGTAGTGTCATCCACAACTTTATATCATCGACAAAAGAATCGACTGCTGTAGAAACATAGAGTATGCTTATTTTGAAGTAAGACCAACCGTCGTATTTCATAAACCCTATAAACGTCATATACATTACTAGTTTACCACTAACCTAAATAAATTAGGGGTTTGTTAATAAACATGTAATTTCCTTTGTACGTCAAAAAATAAATTTAATTAACAAACAATTTTGGAAATGTTCCTAATTTCATCTGTTTGACCCATTGGTGATAAGATGTACTCATTTCTCACCCATTTATGAAAATAAATTTTGTATTTTATGTATATACAGGCATTGCAAAGCCAAACATGAGTGATTCTCCAACTGTTCGTCTACCAGTAATTGGGCTCGCTTCCTACAAGCTAGCAGGTTCACTTATATCTCCTATTACTCCCCAAGAATGTGCGCAAGAGATTGAACTTTTCCAAGCTGCTTCCAACTGGCTCAATCATTTGCAGTTTCGTCTCAGAGATTTCACATTCTTCGAGAAAAAACGTTACTCATCGAGTGGATAATGGTGGGGGGAGTATACCTATCTGACATAAAAAAATCTTTTTGATGGTTTGAATCTCTGCAAGGAAATAATATGGTTCTATGGTTTCATGAGTCATGGTTAATTAATAGAATTAACTATTTATAGGGACAATGTTTGGGTCTTTTGGGTAATGTACACAAACTGCTTAAAAAGGTGGCTACTTTGAGCCACCAGTGTTATGCTTTTTAATGTTATGATGTTTTAAACTTTGGCTATTTTGCTTGGAAAGTCTGAAGATGAAATTGAAATAAATATTAGAACCATGGTGCTAATTTATATAAAGAGTACTAACAACACTTTGGGAGTTGATCAAGGGTGATGTTCATTCCTTTGTGGACAAATTCTATGATACCGGTGAGATTCCAAAAGGGTGCAACTCATCGCTTATTACTCTTATCCCGAAGATAGATAATCCTATGGTGTGTAAAGATTATCGCCCTATTAGTTTAATTGGAGTGCAATATAAAATTATTGCTAAGATATTAGCTAATCGATTGGGTAATATAATTTAGGAGATCATCGATCCGGTCCAATCTGCTTTCATCAAAGGAAGATAAATCCTAGACGGTCCCTTGGTGATGAACGAAATGCTTGATTGGTATTCTAAAAAACGTAAAAAATGCATGATATTCAAAGTTGATTTTGAAAAGGCGTTTGACTCGGTTGGTTGGGATTACCTTCAGCAAATGATGAGATTCATGGGCTTCAACAACAAGTGGTGCTCTTGGATCAGCGGATGTTTGACGTCATCTCGTGCTTCAGTTCTTATTAACGGAAGTCCAACAAAAGAATTTGATATTCAGAGAGGGCTTCGGCAAGGAGATCCATTAACGCCTTTCTTATCTATTATTGCGATGGAGGGTTTGCATGTGGCATTTGAGGATGCAATAGCTCACGGCTTTTTCGCCCTATTAGAGTTGGAAACGACGATGTGGTCCTTTCGCATCTATTCTATGCAGATGATGCATTGATTCTCGGAGAGTGGGATGATCTTAACGTTTCTAATCTTATATATATCCTTAACTGTTTCTACTTGATTTTTATTTATTTATTTATTTATTTTTTTTTTTTTTTTCGAATGGCGGGTTAGTTGTTAGATGTTAGTTGTTAGCTTGAGTTAGTGTCGCATCCTCGGGCAGAGATACCAACCGCGAGCCTCTCCTTAGGGGATAACCCCACTCCTATTCCCGATTCGCCTGATATCGTTAGAGCTTGTGGTTCCCAAGTGAGGACTTCCCGGTCGGTCATCCAAACCGGTACTACTCTCACTTGGGCTTGCTTAACTACTTAAGCCTTTACCACTAGACCACAGCCCCATGATAATCTTTTACATACTTGGTGTCAACTCTAGTATTCAACAGGTGGAACAGACCGCTGTTGGAGCCGGTTGCTCAGCAACTACAATTCCTTTTACATACTTGGGATTGCCGGTAGGCTACAATTCCTTTTACATACTAGACCACAGCCCCATGATAATCTTTTACATACTTGGTGTCAACTCTAGTATTCAACAGGTGGAACAGACCGCTGTTGGAGCCGGTTGCTCAGCAACTACAATTCCTTTTACATACTTGGGATTGCCGGTAGGCTACAAAATGAACCGGGAAGTAAATTGGGAGGTGTTGATCAATCGCTTCAAAAAGAAACTGGGAGGCTGGAAAGTTAAATTGCTATCAGTGGGAGGTCGCCTTTCTCTTATTAAATCGGTTCTGGGTAGTCTCGGTGTCTACTACATGTCATTGTTTAAGGCTCCAGACTGTGTTTTAAAGAAAATGGAAAGTATGCGAGCCCAATTCTTTTGGGGAGGTTATGAAACAGAAAAGAAGAGGTCATGGATTGCATGGAATAAAGTGCTAAATACAAAAGAGAAAGGAGGTCTTGGGATAGGAAGTTTACGGACTTTTAATATTGCTTTGCTTTATAAATGAAGGTGGAGATTCCATACCGTCATGAATGGAGTCTGGAGAAATATCATAAAGAGTATTCATGGTGTTCATGCTGGTCTTAACCACAATCTTATTCTTCAAAAAGGGAGTGGTACGTGGAAAGACATAAGCAAGAGTGTTGTCAACATGCACATGAAACAACTTATTCCTCACTCTGTGATGAAACGAAATATTGGAAATGGTGAAAATACATTTTTCTGGTTAGATCAATGGGTAGGTAGCCTTCCCTTAATGGTTGCTTATCCGAGACTCTACGCCTTGGAGGTTAATAAATTATGTTCGATTTCAGATAGACGAGTTGGGGACAATTGGGTTTGGAACTGGTCTAACAACATCAGGCCTGAAAGTAGAACAGGCTCCTAATTGCAAAATATGGAAAGCTTGATCCACCATATTAATCTCGTAATTTCAGAAGATAAATGGTCATGGGATCTAGGTCCAGATGGTGTATTCTCTGTGGCCGGCACTCGTCGTGCTTTGGATGATCACTTTCTAGATGATGGAGATAGACCAATGAGATGGTCTCGTCTAGTGCCCATTAAAGTAAATATTTTGACTTGGCGTGCATGTGTTGACAGGTTACCTACTAGAGTTAATTTAGTCTCGAAAGGTATAGACTTACCTTCCTCCCTATGCCCGATGTGCAATAACCAGGTAGAAGTCGTTTCGCACGTTTTTATCCATTGTGATGTTGCCAGACACGTTTGGGAGAATACTTTCAGGTGGATAGACATGGCTCCTCCAATGTAAGCTTAATCAACGAGCTATTGGAATGGGTTGATTCTTGTAATTCCCGGCTTGAAAGGAAACAAGTTCTGGAAGCGATTGTTCAGACGTCTATATGGGTGCTTTGGAAGTTTAGGAACAACATGATTTTCGGCCCTACAAAGATGAAGAAGAGTTCCTTATTTGATTTAGTGGTGCTACACTCCTTCGAATGGGTTATGGCTAGGAATAAAAACTTTTGTATTAATTGGACTTCGTGGTTACTAAACCCGATGATTCACATCTTGTAATATCTAGCTCCTTGCTAGTCTTTTGCTTTTTATAATATTTGCCGTTCAAAAAAAAAAAAAAAAAGAGTACTAACAACACTGAGAAAAATGCCAGATGTGAATTGGTATTCAGTCTTTGTTACATATTTTTGTCATTACTTTGTCACATATTTTTATGGAATTTCTTTAAGAAAAAATTATAGTCCAAAATTTCTTATCTTTTAACATTAAACTTTTTATTCATTCAGATTATTCATTAGTATGTAGATCATGCACCAATTAATAAGTTAGTAAGAGTTACTCTAATTTTATTCTAAAATCTAAAATGGTTATGCGTACCGAAAGACAAAGGATATAATAAAGATTATTACCACTCCATCCGTTCCAATATTATTGTCACTCTTTCCTTTTTGGGTTGTCCTAAAAAGATTGTCTATTACTAAAAAAGTTAAAAGCTGAAATGTTTAAGTTTATCATATTACCCATATTCAAAATTCTTATTTACAAAATTAAATGAAATTATTAAAAAGTAAAACTGCCTTTTTGTTGCTTTTGCAGAATCAAAGCAGTAATAAATGCATTTTTCCTTAAACTGGGTGAATTTTGTCGATGAACAATTATTTTAAAATGGAAGGAGTGCAACGCAAGATAGTGAAAAAAAGAGATTCAACATAAACTAACTAAATTGATTAATGCATTTTTGTTTTCTTTGTTTTGCAAAAGAGGCCGAAGCCTCGAGCAATCGAGAAAGTTTCAACAAAGAAAGTTACTTCCAAATAAGTTTCATGAGAACTAATGCTATTAACGACAAGGTTAGCCGCTAGATTATATTCGCATTTAACTTATGGAAAAGAGAAAGCGAGTTGTAGTGACATCCACAACCTTATATCATCGACAAAAGAATCGACTGCTGTAGAAACATAGAGTATGCTCATTTTGAAGTAAGACCAACCGTCGTATTTCATAAACCCTATAAACGTCATATACATTACTAGTTTACCACTAACCTAAATAAATAAGGGGTTTGTTAATAAACATGTAATTTCCTAGGATCTACTCCTTGATAGATCTTTGAGCCTATGGATCGATAGAATGCTAATGTAGTCAAAAGCAAACTATAGAGAATCTCTGTATAAACTTATGTATAAGCGGAATTTAAACACAAGTAACAAGAACACGAATAACTAATAATGCTTGATCCTCTATGGATCTTTATTAATCACTAAAGATTGTTTTTTTAATATCGTACATAATGCATAACCGGATGTTCCTTTTATACTGCAAGGAACCCTAAACCCTTCTTACAAGAAACGTATAAAATAAACTTATACAAGATATTCTATATCTTGTCCTAAAATAAACTAAGCATATCCTAACAAACTAATAATAAAACGGAGTTACAACATCCGCAGGAATGCTTCATCAGCAGGAACACACTATCAGCAGAAACCACTAAGACTTCAGCAGAACCTGTCAGCAGTAATTAATAATTCCTAACAATCATCCACTAAACTTGAATTTGACTAGGTTAACTTCAAGTTTCTTGATAGATCTTTAACTTGCAGAACGTGAGGATTGAGACTTGAACATTTGCAGCAAAATGAAGAACCAACAGCATCCAATGCTATATATCAGCAGCAACCAGTAACCATCTTTGAAGAACAAGGAATCAGTAGCAACTCCTATCTATGAGCAGCAACAAGAGTAGATTTGATAAGCCTTTACCAAGTAGCTACTCACTCTTGGGCTAGCTAGTCCTTTGGTGGAATCACGACATCACCCTGGTGAACTAACAACCAGTCCAACACTCAGAACGTGAATCAGTGGTGTGTTGGAATACTGATGAGTGCTCAAACACTCATCATTTTTGGTCAAATCTGAGCTGCAAAACATTGTAAAACACTCAAAAACGCATCAAAATGCAGAAAATATCCTTGGATTGTGTTTTTATGTCTTATAGGTACAAAAGGATTGAAAACAGAGCAAAAACGGTGATTTTCGGATGTGTTTCGATGACGCTTTCACGTGTTTCAAGGCTAAGACGAAGTCGAAAAAACCCTCCAAGCAATCCCAACTGCCATTTTGACAATTTGGCGCCAAAAGTAAAATTGAAGGCTGAGATTCATTTGAGTGATCCAATGGCTGAAAATGGATGTGGGATACGTTCAGAAAGTCCAAGAAACCCTAATGGGTCCATATAAGAAGAAAAGGATGCAAGGAGGGAGAAGTCTAGCATAACTTAGTATAATTTATTTCGTTTTTCTTAATTTTCATTTTCATTGTAAAATTTAAGCTTTCAAGTAGTGATTTAAGTACTTTCAGTGTATTGTAACTTCTTTTCATTAATCAAAATCAAGTTTCCTTTAACATTTCAAGTTTTGCAAATATTTCACTAAGAATCATTTATAGTGCAATGTTGTTGATTGATGGTGTTAAGGACTGATTTAGGACACATAAGCTCCTAGATAGCTTGTTCAAGCTATTAGAAACTTTAAAATTCAAGTTTAGAATAAAAACTCAAAAATACAAAAAATTAAGAAAAATTAGTGAAAAATAAAAATTTGCAGGTTGAAGGTGATGGTGACTGGAGCATGGTAAATTAAGGATGGCCATGGGTTAGTGGTTCTGTGGAGAACCTATAGGGGTATTCTTGGGTCCTAGTTCTTTGGTTTTGGCTGGATGGCTTGTTTGTAAGCACTTTGCTCATTTTTCTCATTCACTGAATTAGTTGGTTACAATTGTTGCAATCTGTTTTTTTTATGATCTCTTTGTGATAGTTGGTCAAAATATTGCATCATTTTGCTTAGTTGTTTGTTAGGAATTCTTGTTGCTATAAACTCCATTTTCAACTGTTGAAATTGCATTTGGGTGAATTGTTGATATAAGCTGTTAATATTGGTCAATCAGTGTTT
Organism: Artemisia annua; assembly: GCA_014162995.1. NCBI lineage: Eukaryota > Viridiplantae > Streptophyta > Magnoliopsida > Asterales > Asteraceae > Artemisia > Artemisia annua. The sequence continues at coordinate 28,246 of LBNU01026986.1, read as the reverse complement.
AACTTGGTTTAGTACATCATCTTGAAGCTTTGCAAACTGAAATTATGATTTGAATCACACTAATCCTTTGAAAATCTCTTTAAAGTAGTTTTTAAGGGGTGTTTGGGTAAGTCTGTTTAAATGGGTTAAAGCCTTTTTCATGATAGAAATTTGGTTCAAACATGCTCAATTAGATCACATTAGGTGATATATGTCATAAAATTCAGTTGTCATTTGTAGAAAAGTCAAATTCACTTTTAATCTTGATTTTGCTCTCCACTGTTAGGAATTAGGGTGTCTAAGTTCCCATTTTAGCTATAAAATATTGTTTAGTTTGTTTCCACTAGTTCAATTCTTAGTTTTTATAACATTTTCAGTAACCAAATCAAGTTCAAAACTCATTTTGGTCAAATTCTCAAGTTTCCTCAAAAGTCAAAATTTCATTTGTGCAGTTTTTAAATAAAATGTGGAATTTCATGTAGGCTTCAATTCTGATCTTTTGGACTTGTGCTCTTGAGAAATTGTTATTTGGTTGCTAAACTCCTTTGGTGATTTTTGGTAATTTTTTTTAAGGTGTTTTAAGTGCTTATCTTGGCTTATCTTTTGGCTTGTTCACTAAAAACCTCCCCTGCTTCCCAGATTTTGAGCAAATTTCATGTGCTCATAAATTGTTCATATCTTGGTGAATTGTTGTGTTCTTTGTTGCTTTGAGTAGCCAACTGGGTTGTTTACATGTTTGTGGGGTTGGTTTCTCATTAGTGCTTATCTAGGATTGCTTAATGAGCACTTATTTTGTCCATTTTTGGACTGCTGCTGCTGCTGCTATTGAGTTCTTGATTCATATTTTTGATCTGGATTTCTTGTTCTTGATTGATGTTGTTGTTTGTTAGTTGATCTCATTGCTGCTTGTTTCTGCCCTTGTTGTTGTTGTTAAGTAGATTATACAAGTTTTAAGCTTATTTAAGCTTATTTTCTTGTTGATTGTTGTAACAGTTTAAAGAAAAGAAAAAATAGAAAAGAACAAGTGTTTGAATTTACTTTGAATCTTAATCTGTGAATTTGATTAATTTGTTCTATGATGTGATCTGTTGGATAAAATGCTTGCAAGATTTGTAGTGGTGTTTGAGTTGTGGAATCAGTAAACAAAGTAAAAAAAAAAAGTTGCAAAAAGTTGCCAAGGTTCAGATTCGAACCTTGGTCTCTTCCACCCAGCAGCCTCACACACACAACTCTTAACCAAACGTGCCCTTGGGTCTTTTGCAACACTTCTTCCTTCTTTAATTGTTTTATCCTTTGTTTTCTAGTTTTCTCCTTTTTAGCTTATTTTTCCTTAACTGCTTATTGTAGCTTATAGGAAACTGCTTTTTGCAAGTTTCTAATTTTCTTAGATTCTAATTATTAATAAGTAGCTGCTGTAAAAATATCAGATTTATTAAACATAATTTAGTATTTATTTAGAATTTAATTTAGTTAAATTAGTTTTTAATTAATAATAAATAATTAAAAAGTAAAAAAAAAATAATAATAATAATTTTCTTTTTTTTTTTCTAAAATTTTCTTTTGTTTTTAGAATTGTAAAAATGTGTTTTTCATCATCTAGGTGTTTGTAGATTTCTATTTTCACTTTTATTTTCGTACGTAGACGTTTAATTAAACGTAAACGTACATTTTTAGGGTTGTAAACGTTTCCATATTTCCAGTAATTGTTTGTAGTGTTTGTTTATCATTTTCATTCATAATTTCGTAGTTTAATTCCAATCAATCTCTTTCACCAATCATCGTTTCATAATCACTTGATCTCATAATCGTTTTTGATACAATTCACACCTCGTCGGGATTTAAACGACCCGGGGAATTCCTATACTCTCCTTGGTGCATTGTGCCTTTTCTAGTTTGACTTTTGTTGACCAAATCCTTGGTTGACTTTAGTTGACTGTT